>OVAN01001215.1:367-12285 GCA_900406275.1 Anastatica hierochuntica | reverse complement strand
CATACAAAGTAAGCTTTTCTGTTAAAGTTAAGCTTAGACTTAGATATTCACTTTGACTTTGATCTGCCTCTTCCTTATTTGAGGTTAATCTTTTCAGATCTCTGCTCAGATCTACCCTCGACTCAACATTCAAGCCTTATAAATTTCTCTTATCTTGTTTAGTAAGCCTCTACCATGCATCTCACATTCCTTTGCATGTGTTGCACTGGTCACATCACTATGGCTAGGGCATCCTTCCGACTACCATACTTGGGTGTGTGAATAAGAGGTTCATACAATGGCAGTAAGCTGGAAAAATGTTGTATAGTTAGATCTTCTTTTCTTATTATTTCTAAGCTTCCAAGATCATCAACCAACTTTAGGAATCTGTCCAGATTCTCACAAAAGCTCTTGTTTTCTTCTATCTTGAAACTAACAAACCTCTATTTCACATAGATCTTATTTGGTAGGATCTTTACCGGATAGTCCCTTTCAAGCGCCTTTTAAATTCCAAGAGCACTAGTCTCCTTCTAAACCTTCCTCAGGATTAAATCACAAAGACACATACTAATTAAGTTCGTCACCCTTCTATCCTTATCAGCTTCTATTGGATCCAATTATGGAATAATTCCATCCTACCGCTTGCTAGACTCTGAAACCCCTTCTGTATTGTGTGGTAATACATAACCAAAACCTAAAATTTCTAAATGACACAACATCTTGTGTTTCCAATAACCCAAAGTTGCCTTTACCATCAAATTCCTCAACTTCAAATTCTCTTTGTGTAGGTTTCATGGCTAATTTAGCATTTAAACTAAACTACAAGCAGAAAACATCAAAAGTAAAATATTAAAAATACCCATGAAAACAGTGTCGATGAACAATACCTTGCATGAACAGTAACGCGTGAAGAGTGTGGATGAATCGTACCACCGTAAACAGTCAATCCCCTTTTAACCTTCTGATGTTTATTTTTCTAGACTTAGTTATTGGATATGCCTAGCATGGGACTTTGATACCCCGTTGAGAGGGAATTTGGTTAATTTGAAGTAATATAAACTATGCAGAAAATAAAGAACACATCAATTATCGGAGTTTCCGAACTCGAATCTTTCGAATCCACTAGAACAAATCTTAAAAGAATTACAACATCAATGTTTATCTCATATTCTTTGAATAAAAGAAACAATACTTGAAAAAATAACTTGTCATATACTCTAGGAAACTTTACATCAACTTATGTCTTTTTTTTTTGACACAACCCGATCCATAGCCAAACCCTACGACGCGGGACATCGCGATTTGGTGGAGTCGAACCCCAGACGCCTGAGTGCTCAACACCAGGACCTTTGTCACTGAACCATATAAATCTCGGCATCAACTTAGGTCTTGTATCTTGTTTAGGGAAATATGAATGAATAACCAAAAAAAACCCCTTTAATTAAATTTCATATCCTCCCCTAAATAAAAATTATTTTTTTACCCCAAATTTTCCTCTTTTCTAAAAAAAATTGGGGGTTTTTTGTGTGTAAAATCCCCTCATTGAAATATTAGTTTTTTCTCTCACCCTCTCTAAAATTTAATTAATCATCCCTTTTTGTAATATTCATTTAATTAGCCCTTTTGTTCATGTCTTATGCGGCAACACATTTATACATCTTTAATCCTCCCTTTTTCGTGGCGCAAAAGGCATATCTCATGATGTATTTCCTGATGAGAATAGAATTCTTGAAGATAATTGGATTTGAGTCGATGTCAAATCCTGCTCCAAATCTAATTCTCATAACGCAACATTAATTACAATAACCATTTGGTCCAACTTAATTGATTAGTCTTTGTTTTGTCAACATCCACAGTCTTCTTAGGTGAAGTGGAAAGGACGCAAACATTTGCGTTTGATAACTGATACAATCAAATCAGGAAGGATTGTCCCGTTTAAGTAACCACCAAACCATTATCTTTAATTTAAGTAGTGACTAGTTTTATATGGAGGTTACAATGAAAGAAGACGTTTAAAAGACGCGGTTGAGAGTGGTATAAGAAATGAATAGGAAAAAATTGGTATAAGATACATACAGAAAAAGTATTATAATCTAGTTGAAATGGACGGTTGAACAATAGACATAAGTTTAATTGAACGAAATGAAATTGCGCTATTCAATTTAGCCGATCTCTCTTACCATTCCATTTAGAAATTTTGTAATTAAATACCTCATATTTCATTGATATGAAATAATATATATCAGAAAATCCAAATAAATATTGACAGGTAGTTGCCATTTCATTTTCTTGAGCTAATTCCGGAGAACTTGACAAAAAGAAGGAAGAAATTAAGAACCCCAATACTATATTTATTATAAATAAGTGTAAAATGCTCCAAAATTGAATAGTTGCCATTTTCAAAGAGCAATTTTGTCATATAATATTCTTTCTATCTGGTGCAAGCTAATTGAAGGGGACGAGGAGCATCCGTAAACGCTCCATCCTGAAAGACATAACGTTTTGACGTCTCAGTGAAATGCACGCCGTTTCAGCATCTTATAAACTACACATCGCTTATCAAGCACAATCTCTTTCCCCATCAATGATAGGCCTGTCGAAACTATATCCAAAGTCACCATACGTCAACGTAGAATAAGCCGTTACGTCGGTTTGAAATGTACACTGAATTTCTTGGTCTAAGTGATGAGAGTAAGCTCCATAGACAGCTTTTGTAAAGCTCTTTTCTTAACCCTACCACTATTCTTTTGAGTTTCAAATTGTAATACCCACCGGTATCATCATACATAATGGTTGTCGATTTGAGAAGCCAGCTGAGAGACTGCCTTTGTCAGAATTAGAGTTGCACAAGTCAAAAACTGTAAAAGAGAGACGCAACTCAAGGTCGTGTGAGAGACGAAGCTAATAAGGCTAACCTTATCATTTACAGTTGAGTTGTAATGGCTGAGAAAAGCCAAAAGAGGGACAATATAGTAACACTTTTTGGTCAAACAGAATACAAAGCCCAAGTTACATGAGTTTTGGCGATGCGTCTTTAATTACGCTTAAAATAGTTGAATCACATAAGCATGTAAATAATGTAAGCATACAAATTATGAAGTGAAAATCAGAGCATCTATTTGCCAATAATAGATGGAAAAATTATGTACTAAATCAAGAATCAAAGACATGTCACGGAGTAAGCGACAGAGCAGATGCTGAGGCACGAAGATAACCCACAGAGAACAGTTCCAAGACGAACCCAAGGAGCATAATAATCTAGACGAGCCAACCATAGTTCGAGGCCAAAAATGTTTGATACCATGACACTAACGACCACAAGTATCAAATTTTTTTTCTGGAAAATAACAAATTTGCTCGTGAAGGAGAAGTTTGATTTCCAGTAGCCAAGTATCAGCAACGTATAATTCCCAATCCCATCACAAGTTTAATAAAACGATCATATATTCACACGGCTAAACCTGAGTATCAGATGATCCTGCATCATTGTTTAACAGAATCAATAAACGGTCATATCCTCAAATATAACCACATTTGAATTTTACCAAACGTTGATCCTGGATACTTCCGTAGAGATTTAATCGCATACCTGAGGCTCTTTTTTTGTTGCAAATTTCGGGTCGGGGATAACCCGGGACATTCATTACGATAAAGCATAAGTAGCACATCTTAAAAGTGCTACTTTTAAGTTTCAAACCAACCAAGCACAAGGATTCCATAGGGATCAACATATCAAAAGGAGAGCACTTAGGAACATAGTCGACTCTTGAGTTTAGGGGCCAAACACAGATAGATAGAGAGAGAGAGATAGACATCTTCTTTCTTGAGCTATCCAAATACATTGAAGAAAACAGACCATCCAGAGTAACTTTAAACTTCGCACTTGACAAGAGAACCGAAATGCATAAACCTTCACTTCTTTGACTGCAAAAGGAAATGTGAAGAGACTTCAATGTCAGCCTGCAGCATTACTAGTGCTTACCTTTGCAGAGATACGACAGAAAATGTTACATAACCTAAAGAATACATACCCTTTGGAGTAGAACTCTAGTTAAAGCCACTGGCTCTAGGGCGGTCATACGGAGCACGACTGTGCCTCTCGCCTCCTGGACCTCCACGGCTGCCACCATCCCGGCTACGTCCTCCAGAGCGTTCTCCACCGCGATCAGGTCCATAGCGACTACCTCCACCATCCCTACCATATCTATCATCCCTTGAGCTGTACCTATCATCCTTTGCACCGTACCTATCGTCCCTTGAACTGTACCTATCGTCCCTTGAACTGTACCTATCTCCACCGCCTCTACTAGTTTCAGAAGGACACTCCCTTGCAAAATGTCCAGGCTTGCCACATTTAAAGCAATCTCCGCCACCTGCACCTCGCCCACCACCAGAGGGACGGCTACGATCACGATCATATCCACGATCACGACCACGGTCTCCATCACGATCCCTGCCAGATCCACCCTGATGTGGCTGGGCTTTATCAACAGTTATAGTTCGCCCATCAAGGTCCATTCCGTTCATTGCTGCAATAGCTTCATCCATAGCTTTTTTCTCATCAAAAGTGATGAACCCAAAACCACGGGAACGGCCAGAAAACTTGTCAAGAACAACCTGTAGCAAAAAAAGAAAAACATGGAAATAAGAATAAGGTAAGACATGATTAAGTTCTCAAGGAAACCAAAAATAAACAGATTTGAGACGAGCAAGCAAATAAACATATTACTAGAACAACAAGGATCATCATCGAACGATTTCACCTTAGCCTCAAGGAGGTGACCATACTTCTCAAAGGCATCTCTGAGGCCACGATCAGACGTTGACCAAGCAAGCCCACCAATGAAGCAGCGGTACTCCACCTCTTCTGACATTTTTCTACAGCAAATGTTGTTTTATAAGATTCCACGAAATTCGTTTACAGGAGCTTAAGAAAGAAATTGATTCACATCAAGGTCGTTAGCGAAATATGAACTTGTTCTCTACTATGATAAACAAAACATCAGCATGATACTCTTGGCACCTACGAGATGTATCTATGAATCTAGTTTCGAAATCGTAACTGCGCCAAATTTGGATAGAATCAGAATCATCAGACGATAAACATACGAGAGAATCGATATAGTTCAGTATAAACAAAGGAGAAATCATACGAGAGAGAGCGGAGAAGAAGAGATCTGATCGTGATTAGCCAACGAAACCCTAATTTTTCTGAAAAGAGAAGAAGCAGCAGAAGCACAAGTCCTATCGTATTCGATACATCACGGGGTAATTTCGTCATTAGCTCAAGTTAACCTATGTCTGATAATGGGCCTTTTTATGGGCCTTCTATATGGTAATATTCATTCCTCTGTGTTCTGATTCCAAAATCTCTAAAGATCCAAAATCAAAGCATGTATGTATGAGTTTTGTCCTCTTTCTGTTGTTTATGCTGGACGCTTTCTTTTTTTCTTTTCTTTTTTTTTTTTTCTCGGCCGCTTTCTTTTTTTTTGTCTTCCTATTACAAATTGAATTAGTTGGCAAATTAATGTGTTAAAAAAAAAACAACAAATACATAATAAAACGATATGAGAAATCAGAATTGCCGTACAAAAAAAAAATAACAGTTACGAAAACACATAATACATCGTTCTCTTGGGACACACGCACGCCTTCGCTAAGCAGAAGAGACCAAAACAAAACAACGAGAGGCTCTGACTCCGACATGAACCAAAAAAAAAGAAGAAAAGATTAGGGTTTCCTTCTAAGAGGATGATAAAATTTATTACCGTAGATCACTCCTCTTAAGTCTTCTCCAAAATCTCGGAATGCTGTAATGGTAGTACTAACTAAAACATTTCACTTTCTTTTTTTGTTGTAGTTCTTTGATTCCTTCTTACCATCCTTCCCTACAAGAAGACCTGTCAAAAACCCAAGACGACAGAAATTAAAGATGATATTGACTCGCCCTTTCTGATTAATCTTAAAGATATGCGGCTAAATGCATCCAATTGGTACCAAGTGCAACAAGGCTCTTGATTTCTTGTCATGAGGAGGAACTAACCTGTTGCTAAAGAATCCACGTTCTTTGCTTCCTTGGAAATTTCTTCGCTGCTCATCGACAGGTCTAACCCAGGCATCCACAGCCCCACGTGATGTGGGTCTTTCTGTGGATTCAAAACCATTGGAGTCGTCAATTGATCCAGACCGGGAATGTGTTCTTTCTGAATATGAAACACTTCTGCCTGCACCAGACCCAGGCCTCTCAACTGGTGTCTGCCTAAACCTCACTTTGTCGTCCAACTCACGGGTTAGAATTTCCAGATCTTTCTCTTTCCTGCTTAGTGTTTCTGGTAAACCATTGTGGTCATTATTGCTGCTAGGTTCTTGGGCAATGGATTCCTTCTCAAGTTTTTCCCTTAGTTCTTCAATATCTTCCTTTAATATCTTCTCTTCTTCTGTTTGATGCCTGGAAAAAGTTCACAACAGAGAGATCAAAAGCCCATAGTCATAAAGCTTAAGAAAAATAGCATCACAGAGTTAATGACACAAAAATCTTAGAAGAAGACAATATAGCATGTGTAAACCGAACGAAGATTCCAGCTCAAATAACACCCAAGAGAAACGAGCAGAAGTTATCTAACAGGCCTTGGGACTCGATCAATGCACAGACACACTGAATAAAAAAAATTAAACATCAAAAATAATCACCAATGTCTAACGAGCTTCATTGAGAAAACATAGACGGATATTGCAAAGAAATGCGGTGGGTATTACATAACTTCACATCATGTGCCGAGATCTGGAACTCACAGACGCTTAATAAAATGTTACAGAAAGACTCTATAACTTAGGTACACAAAAGCAGAAATGGAAAAAGTAAACTATCTTCGGTTTGGATCAGCGAATTTCATTTAACTACATAAAGATTGACTTGGGGCATAAAAAACTTTAACTTCCGGAATTAAGAGCATTGGTGAAGCAGAAACATTCAGACATTTTGCAGCAACATAGAATTGAAACAACTCTACAATTCTCAGCAAAAATCAACATCCAGATAAATATGGACCTGTCAACCCTGCGATGCTCAAGTTCCAAGTCCATTTTGCGCCAATCTTTCCCTTTTTCCTCCAGCAAAACTTCTCGAGGCTTTGCATCGCCAAAAGGATTCACCTTTGGATTTGGTTTCACCACATTATCCAATGCATAACTCTCCGACCTGTTGGATTGAGCACTGGAAGGTCTGCTCGAATGTTCGCTGGTTGGCCTGCTTGTTTGAGAACTTCCTTTCTTAGCCTCAATCTCTGAGTCAATCTTCTTCCAGTCTAAACCTTTCTCCGCTAAAACATCTTCCCTCGGTCTAGCTGCCCCAAATGGGTTCGGCTTGCTCGTCTTCGTAGCAGCGGGTGGAGTTTCACTCAGTCCTGAGTCAACCTTTCGTGGTTCCAACACTAAGCGACGACGTTCCTCTTGAAGACCACTTCCGACGAATTCTCTTGACCAACGATCCGACTCACCACCTGAATCACCGAAACTCGATCCAAATGTAGACGATCTGAGCGGGGGCTGTATTTTACCTGCACCCCAATTATTGGCGTCGTCAGCTTTAGAGAAGCCACCGCCAAAACTGCCTCCAGGACCACCATAACGACCCTGTCGTCCTTGATTGAAAGATGGAACTGGTTTTTTTGCTTTTGCCCAATCATCTACCTCATCAGACCTAGACGGAGGTCCCCTCCTGTCATCATCAAATCCACCTCCGTAAGGTCTCCGGCCAGCACCACCACCCCACGATCCATCGGAATCATCTCGATCTCTCGTCATTCGGCTAGGAGGTCCACCAGAACGACCTCCGTAAGAAGAGAATCCACCGCCTAAGCATCCAGGTTGCATTTCGTCATCTGAGCGTTGCCTGGGACCAGTCGGTAGCTGAAGAATCTCCTGCTGTGTCAATCCAGCGGAATTTCTACCACCCGGTGCTGCGTAAATACCAGAGGCAAACTCCGATACTGTCATCATCTTCTTCTTCTTCTTCGACTTGATAGTACTCGCAGCCTCCTTCAGGCTAGGAAAACTCTGCGCATCTGTCGCAGTGGCTGTACCTTCCGCCGCCTGTTCTTCATCGGCACGCTCAGCTTCATCCGCCCACGCCCCGATTCCACCCCAGGGTTTCGACATCCAGAGACTCCCAGATCTAAAACGCAAGATGCTTGTGGGTAACAAAGAGATCTACTCGTGATAACAGCAAAACTCAAACGGAAATTCAAAGATCAACCGGCGAAAGCTTATCAGAGAAGAAACCGTCGGGAAACTAATCTGTTTTTTTTTCCCTTTAGCGTAAAGATTAAAAAAATTCTGGGAAAATTGGGATTTTATAATTCCTTTGAAGCTGTATTTGCATGCTTCGGAACGAAGGAGAGATAGATGGGAAAATGAAGCACTACTGATCTGAGGAGCGCGTGGATTACACGAACCATTCAGTAACGAGAGCTGGAAGGAAGTTACCGCTTCTGCGTGTGATCACGCGACCTGTGAGCAACTGGCGGTTGTACTCCAAAGACATGAACGGCCATAAATGTACCCTTTTTTTTCCCAACGTAGTTTGCTTTTATTCCATATATTTGTCATCGTTGTTTACAATTGTTTGAAGAAAAGATGAGCAAAAACAGTCTACCACAACTTACACAAGGCAGGCATCTCCAAATGCACAACTGAATTTATCTTCACATCCAACAGAAAAAGAAGACAAAACAACAGTGAGGATATACTGAAGAAGAAAGCAAAGATTTTAGGTTCAAGCAAAGATTTTAGATTTGAGGTTACATCATTGCCAGATTGGGAACACAATAATCATGCTCTCTTTCCCCAAGCACGGAAGAGCAAACTCATTCTTCCTCTAAGACAGTTCATTCTGCCTCCATGGCAGCTTCTTCTGCCTATACGGTAACTAAGTTTCCAAGCAACACTAGATGTATTCCAGGGCTTGCAAGAGGCAAAAGTTCGAAATTCATTTGAGAATACTAAGTTGGAACTGTCAGAGGGTGTGGAAAACCTCTAGAGTTCGTCTACTATGGGAAATACGAGGTCGGTATTTTCCTGAAATAACTAATAGAGACTAAGAACAAGAAACCATATTTGGAGAATGTGGTAGGGCATTTAGGTTATTTTGACCTACACATCGTGGAACCAATTGGCCTTAGCGAAGGTTTATCACTAATGTGGAGGGAGGAAGTTTCAGGTAAGATCCTTGTTAGGCCCAAATCCCACTCTCCAACAAGGCCGACTGATTATTTCAGGCTCCAGAAAGCTGGTCCTTGAGCCTTAGGTAATTAAGGACAAGATGAGGTCGAATGGAGGAGTGATCGGGTCAAAGGAAAAGCGGTTGCGAGTTCGTAGATTTGTGGAGGAGATCTTGGATCACAAGTACTGGAGATACCCTAACCAACCATTATTTAAGGAGATAGAGATGGCAATTGCTGGAGATCTTTTTTTTGGGGATTCATTCCTAAATCTTAACAAGAGGGTTTGACTCTTTTTTTGGTCACAGAGGATTTGACTCTCTATCTCTTGTAATAATAAAAACCTCTTGTAAACGTCAATATATTTCACTTATCGAGATTATCAATTTCTTATTTGATTCTTGTGTAATACTTTTATCAATATCAATCCAAATCTCCTATCAATTCATCCATCTATAGCCCTTACGAGATTCGTCCACATATTCTTCTTCTTCATCTCAAAAACTCTAATAAATTCAAGTGTGGATTCATGATCCACAATTTGGCATCGTGTGTTGGGACGAAGTCATCAAATCCCTCACTCCATTAGCTGAAGATGGATCCCATCGATCGAGACTAGGATCGACTTAAATTCGCGTCCCTTACGCCAAGCCCTTTCTTACCAAACACTGGTGGCTCATATCTCCCGATCCTTGAGCCACATCATATATACTGAAACCTAGAACGAGTCTCGACCTTAGGAAGAGACTCAACACGATCTTGGAAATCTAGGAACGATCTCTCAGATACCTACTAGTGACACAAACGAGAGATCCCTTATCCTAGTGAACTTGACTGACATGCTCCTGCGAGATCTCAGCCTGTGAGATCCCTTCTTTGTCTCTTATCTCTTGCTTCGTACCTAAACCAAAAAAAGAAAAACAAAATCATTGGAAGTATTTAGATAAATGGTTTGAAAGTAGAGAGCAACAAAAAATTTACCTACATGTCGTTTCTATTGGTTTTCCAAATTAATAGTAGATATGCCTCGAAAATTGTTGGTACAAGTCTTGGTAAATGCCAAACTAGGTTTCCCGAGTCACTCTCGTCGTCATCGTTAACAATTATAACGTTCAAAATCAATGTTCGTATATCTATATCTATCTGAAGAGCCTAAATCTGAAATAATAAATAGTGTGTGTAGCCAAAGTTACTTTATACCGAGAATCTAAAATGTTAAATGCAACAATCTTTAGAATATAAGTAGAAGCCAGAACTAATGAGAATGTCTACCTCGTAGATGTCATCTTCTCCAACAACACTAAACGAACGATTGTCCCTCCAAATTTTGATGCAACTCTCAAAAACTCATGTTGCTCTGGCCAAAAAAAACTTGTACGCATCACCCTGCAAAGTCTCTTCATTTATATAAGCCTCTAAAAAAGGAATTACAAGAATGCATAATTCGTGAAAGAATGATCACCTTTCTATGCAAACCTTCAAGGACGCCTCTCGGATACCAAAGTACACGAGATTTTAAACGAAGTCATTTGAATATATTGTTGAAAAAATATCACAAAGAGGCACCTCTATGTTTTTAATTGCATGAAAAGACATTTTGTGCTATTTAGGCACATTTTCTACCATTCATTTAATGATAATGTTATTTTACCCCCTTAGTTTACAACACACATTTCTCTCTCCTTTCTTCTTTATTTTTACTCATTTTCTTTTTTTTTCTCTCTTTCAATTAAACATTCACTTTTTATTTTCTTTCTCTTTTCTCCTCTCTCATGTTATGTCTTTTCTTTTTCTCTTTCATATTTCTCTTCTCTTTCTTCCATTTTATACGTGAACATGATATATTTATATCTATTGATGGATACATTTAGACATACATATCTATTGATGAATTATGTGTACATATTTACGTGGACATATGTGGATGCGCTAGATCCAACACTTAGAAATTTATATAAAGAAACTTAAGAGGAAGAATTCCGCGGGAAGAATTGATGTGTCAGTATTTTAGTAGGTTTTTACTATTGTTTTCACGCGAGATCTAAGGTTTTTAGTATATATTCGGATTATTTTGGCGCATATTTGTGTTCTTTGTTATTTTTCTAGGATTCGAGCTTGAATGTGCGAAAAGAATGCATTTTGGATGGATTTCAAGCGTCGAAGGAAGTGTTCGTGCAAAGCTGGAAAATACCAAGGAATTTGGACACAGATCGACTGATCCTTGTCCCCAGATCGATCGATCCCTGTCCCCAATTGCGGACCAAATTTACGAAGAACCAGACCGAACTTATTTCGAACCGGATTGCTATCAAAAGACCTAGACTCGTTTTTCTTGTTTGATAATGCAACTTTTCTGAGTTTTAGGGAGGAGAGATTGAGTTTGTAACCTAAGGAGAAGAAACCTCTTTGTTCTTAGATTCGAGAAGTTTTCGGAACCCTCATTTTACTCTTGTTTATGCTTAATACAATCATGTCTCTCAACAATTTGATCTGTGTTTTTGCTATTTCCATGAGTGAGTAGTCTGTTCGTTGGGTTTAGGGATTCTCACATAGGGATTCATGAGTTGTTGATATGGAATCACATGATTAGGGGTTTAATCTAATGGATCTTCATCTTTGATTGTTCGTAATGCATGAAACTGAATTGATCACTTAGTTTCTGAACTTAGGTAATTTAACTGCTGGAAAGTGAATGTTTAAATGCCTGAAAGAATCCTAGAT
>OVAN01001214.1:0-43592 GCA_900406275.1 Anastatica hierochuntica | reverse complement strand
ATCGTAACCCTAAACACGAAGAAAACAACATGCAAGCGACTCTAGAAGGAATAATCAACAAGAGAAACAGTCGATTTACCCCAAATCCTTCGAAACCCTAAAAACANGACAGATTGATAAATCGATTTTGAAGCGAAATCGTAACCCTAAACACGAAGAAAACAACATGCAAGCGACTCTAAAAGGAAGAATCAACATGAGAAACAGTCGATTTACCTAAAAAAGATCGGAAGAGACGAATCGCCTCTTGAGTCGCCACACCTCTTTTTTTTTCTTTCTCGCAAACGAATGATTTTTTTTTATTACATAGAAACAAAATATCAAAAGTCGGCCAATCGCAGACGGACACGTCACTAAGGACCGAGTCCTTAAAATCCCTATCTAAGAAACGATCCTTAGCGGACCGGGCCTCAAAATCATTATTTTATTCGATTTTTTCTTAGAAATCCCGCTAAGGACCGGGCTTAGATACCCGATGGAGATGCCCTTAGGGCGCGTGTTGTTATCTCCCCTATTCTAACAACATAGATAGATAGACAAGGTTGGTTTAAACAAAGATGTTGTCTCTTCTTCTTCCGTTGATATCACTCTTAATCCAAATCCAATGTCTCACCGTCGAATCTCAACCGGGCCGTCGTTTCAGACATTGTATGGTCTGGTCCATTGCACTCCTGATATTTCGGAAGAGGATTGCTCGTACTGTCTGTCTCAGGGTACTGCAAAGTCGCGAGCTGTTGCGACATGAAAATGGATGGTTATGTGTTGTCTCCAAGTTGTATGTTGGCTTATGCTCCCTGAAGATTCTATGATNGGGACAACTGTTGGGCCTAGGCTTGGTGTCTTGAAACCAAGCCCAAAAAGAAGAAAGAAGAAGGCTAATTGGGCCAAGAAAAGATTAAAAGCCCATTGAAGTTTACTTCAATAAATCTTGAGCCCATGACCTCGGCCCATTCCTTAGCCGAAGTCATGGCCGACAGCTTTTACTACGATTGTCAGGGAGAAAGTCACCAAGCATTTAATGAAGCGCACTTCCTCGGTCGAAACGCTGTGAGGAAGACACGTGGAGTAAATGCAGAGGGCTCGACATCCAGCACGACCGATGCATGCAAAGAGAAGACAGGAATAAGTTTGAAGACGACGCGTGGATTCCACCTCGGCTTATAATGTTATTCAATTTAAGGTTACTGTAGATGTCGAGCTACTATAAATAGGGGACTAAGATCATTAAGTAGGGGGTAGAAAAAATTGGAGGGTAAAGAGGGAGAACTAAAGACCGACTAAAGCTAAAGGAGATTCGTACTTGTAAAAAGTTTTCTTCAATATCTTTTGTTTAAACACCACGGAAAATATGGTGAAATCAATCATCTCGGCTCTTAGACCGAGAGAACCTTAATTTTAAGGGAAAATCTTCAAACGTTCGAACTCTGACCTCGGCTAAGTGAAATACAACTTTGAAGTAAATTTAATAAATTTGGGATCCAAAAGTCTAGAGGAGAGTTCCTCGGTTCAACAATGATCTAGTAGTAAACAACATTCATGATGATGAGCCAAGCTCAGGGCCTCCTCCAAAGAATGAAACGATAAATGTCCCACAAGGTATATCATGTTTTGAACTCTTATGATTCAACGAGGAGATGTGAGTGTTCTTTTCTTATGATTCAAGGTATATCATGTTTCTGCTTATTTTATTGTGATGATTAGCATATTGAAATCCTTAACTTTGATGCATTTAACTAATGTATGTTCCTCTTCAGAAGCTCAACTAAATTTTTGTTTATCGTTGACTATTTCTAGAAAAAGTAATTTTAAATAGATCAAGATAGATAAATAACTTCAACATACGCAAACTTATTAGGGAGAGAGTAGCTAATGCAAATTTAGCAAGAGAAAATAACTGATATGACATGATAATAACAACCCAAACTCAAAAACAAATGAAATAAAAACATTTGCTTTCACAGCATCATCATCATCATCATCATCATCATCATCATCATGTTTTCAACATTTTTGTCTTCAATAGGTGTAGCCTTTGACGAACATTCCCTCCTTAGCGTCTTCCGACTCACCTTCGCCGGTGTATTTTCCGAGCTGAGCCAGCGAATTGGCCTTTGCTCGGGCCAAGAGAGTGGTCTGTGCCGCGTTCACGTTCTCGGCTCTGCCTCCCCATGTTTTCAAACAAGTGTTTTGCAGCGCACGTGCGTAGGAGAAGGACACGTGCCACGGGTTTGGTGCCTGGTTCATCGCGTTCAGGTTCAGTGTTGCCTCCAACTCTGACTGTCCCCCGGACAAGAACTACACAAAGAAAGGAAACACACAAATGACTTTACTTTCACCACAAGCAACCAAGATTAAGGTTTTCCTCATATAAGCTTTTTCTATCATATCAAGCAAAGTTTCAACTGATTTTGAACTGTTGATTCACGCGAAGATAGAGAGAGATCTTGCCATGATTCCGGGGACGGCAGGTGGGATTCTGTTGCGGAGGAGCTTGAGGGTGTAGGAGGCAACTTGTTGAGGAGTAGCTCTGTCTTTACACTCAGCTCCGGGGGTCACCATGCTCGGTTTAAGGAGGATACCTGTGGAAGAAGACGTTAGTGATTTTCAGAAATTACAAGTTGTATAAAAGAGAAGCAGCCTATAAACGAAAATACCTTCAAACATGACATTGTTCTGAGCAAGGTAGAAGAAAACCTCAGCCCAAACCTTTTCTGCTACTTGGTAAGTACGGTCAATGTCATGTTCTCCATCCAACAAGATCTCTGGCTCCACAATTGGAACCAATCCACTGTCCTGAAAAAGAAACATACGGAATTGAGCTGTTTCTTGGAGGACAAGCTATTATGTGTTTTACCTGTGAAATGGCAGCGTATCGAGCAAGACCCCAAGCAGCTTCTTTGACGGCGAGAGCAGATGGACCATTTGGAATGCTCACGACAGTACGCCTAATCAACCATCAAAACAAAATGTCACTACAAAATTCGACCCGGAAAAGAATATATTCAAAATAGTACTCTTACCATTTGGCAAAACGAGCACCCTGTTGGTAGTAAGCAGCAGTTCGAGAGGATAGACCGTCGAGTCCTTGGCACCACGACTCATTGTTAGACCCGGCAAGTGGCACCAAACCCTACTCGTTTAGATTCCACGAATAGATTAAGCCAGATGGTTGTATATAACAGTATTTAACAATTTAATAAAGTTACCTTGTCGACTTTGATGCCAGGGACGATGTTTTGCTCGACGAGGACGTCGACCATTTTCTTGCCTTCGGTGGTGGACTGATAGAGAGTCTCCTCGAACAGGATTGCGCCGGAGATGTACTGACCAAGTCCCGGTGCAGAGACCAGCAAAGTCCGGTAAGCTTGACGGTTAGCCTCCGTGTTCTCTAGCCCTATTGAATCCAAACGCTTCCCACAAGTCGCGTTCGACTCGTCCATCGCCAAGATTCCGCGTCCCGGAGAAGCAATTGTTTTCTGCTTCAACCCAAAAACATAACACAAATGTATCAAATCATATGATAATTGCATTTTTCTTGCGCTTGTGTAACCCAATTCTAAACCCAAATTGAAGCCAACAATCTTAAAAGGTACAAAACCGAACCAAATGGAATTCGGTTTAAATTGGTTCCAAATTCAAAAGGTTGAAAAGTAAAGGGGACATTTATGATTCATGCAAGGTACTGCAACGTGGTGTGTGTATATATATACATGTGTGTAAAGAGTACTAACCGCTGTCTTAACAAGTTCATCGGCGTAGGAAGAAGCGGCACGGACGGTGAGGGAGGCGGCACGGTTGCGGAGGACGACGGCGGCGGAAGAAGGCTGACGGAAGAGAACGCTTTGTCCCTTGACCCACTCCGATTTGTCCAACGACGGAGATGCCTTGAGGAGTGAAGTTGATGCCATTTGTTATCTTCTTCTCTCTTTCTCTGCCTTTTGTTTGTTTGTTTTTTTGTTGGTTTTGAGAGACTGAGAATAAAAGCTGATGACACACCTTATCTCTCTGCTTATGCTCACTCTCCTCTTTTGGATTTATATTCCTTTTCAGATCAGTTATTTGAGGTTCTTGTGACCTTACCCATAACATTCCGCCACGTGGACCCTAATCTTGTATTACTCCCACCCATTTCATTAAAATACCACTCGATTTTGTTCTCTTTAATCATATGGAATC
This sequence comes from Anastatica hierochuntica, assembly GCA_900406275.1. NCBI lineage: Eukaryota > Viridiplantae > Streptophyta > Magnoliopsida > Brassicales > Brassicaceae > Anastatica > Anastatica hierochuntica. Next base: position 39,416 of record OVAN01001214.1, on the reverse strand, counting down.
CATCTATACTCTTTTGGAATGTGCCCGTCGTTACATGTTTGCTGATACGGGCAAATATCGAATATATACCTAAAAGAAGGTTTTAAAGATTCGCTCAATAAATTCTTTAACAAAAATAATCATAATAACAAGATTGATGTTACAATAACATATTAGCTAGCATGTACAGAACAGTGTATTCAAACCACTGAATATGTAAATTTTAATTGTTTTTTTCTTGAATCGGTGTGTCTCTTGTCTTGTATCATACATGTTGTCATCATGTAGTGCTCGAGGACAGAAATCATAAGACAATTGCATCATGTTTAACATTTATCATAAGTTTAGAGAAGCAAATGTATGTATGTTATATACGTTAATAAATAAAAATTATATTTCTTGAATGACGAGTGAAGACAAGCGGCCAAATAAGAGAGGAAGACTTTATGAGGACATGATTCCCCTGGATTTTCTTACGGCTGAGATTAAGTCTAAGAGATTTCATGAGATTGTGAAGTGTACGGTCCTGAGAGAATCGTCACCATTGCACAATAGGTGGTAGCCAAGTGGGTCGTCCAAGCACCAATTCAATCCTTTAAACCCTCGGTCTTGTCTAGCAGGTTTCCGAATCTCTAGCCGGTTTGTGTCGGTTTAAGGAGTCGTGAAGCCTTCGACATGTAATTTGCTCTTTTATTTATTACTACGTCCAAACATGTTTGATATTTATAGAAAAGCCTTAAACATGATATATATATTTAGATGTGATCCTTTTTGCGGTCAAATAGTCAGTTAAAAAACATCTTTTATATTTCATTGGATCAAATCAGTAATAAGTCGTTAAGTAAAAACACATTCTAATTTGGTTTAAGAAAAAGGATTGGCTTTAAAATAAGCCAAAAGACCAACAAAAGGTGCATTAATATAAGTGGTGGGCTCCGTCTGGCTTGCATTTGTCCGACCTCCAACGAACTTATCATCTACGTTTGGCCCACCCATCACAGCACCTACTAAAACGTTGGGGTCTGGCTTTGGTGATGCGAATATATTCCACCCTTCCAAGCATTTTATGGCTGTTGGATGAGTCGTTATAGACGGTGAGGATGCTCCCCGGTGGTGGATCTGCCGCGGGTATCGATCACCGTACCCAATCATGTACGACAATTTCATTGGATTATCTCCCAAAATGTAGTCCACCTACCAAAATATACATTTAATCATACTTTTACCAAGAAACCAACTATAGATATGTGTTACACATTATATATGAGTACTTGTTGTTTTGCCAAACGGCGGAGAGATTCTGGTTGGATCTTTAGACCGGCGCAGTTGAGTTGTTGAGAGGATTTGGAGAGATAACCGGCGTAAGTGAGAAGGAGAAAAGACAGAGCGACAGTGTTTTGGAGCTGACTGCTGCCTGGTTTGTAAAGAAGTCCGCCGGGAGTGTAAGTCATATGTGCACCGCCTGGTGTTTCCGGAAAATACGAACACATCAACTTTTCGGCCGTGTCCTTGTATGGTGCAATCTCAGGCACGTTCCTCTCAAATACTTCCTATATATATATATTGAACAGCAAGAAAAATGCATATGCTCAAAAAGGTTTCATAGTATTTGAACCTCGTGATTAATTTTTAAAAATAGTGGAGAATCAAACCAAACCTTGGCAACGAGGACATTAACACCCCCGACTTTGTTGTCCCAACCAAACTCAAAGTAATTGGAATCTGCACCAAAAGATTGACGATTGTCCGCTAAGTATTTAATGTAAGAATCTTCACCCGTCGCTCTTCTTAGCCATGCAGCTCCCCATAATAACTCGTCCTATATACAGTATTAAAACAACACGCACGAAGATTGTTATATGAAATTAAAGGCTAATCTATACACATTTAAGATACTAATTAATTCGACAAATCATAGAGATTACCTCGTATCCGTTAACACTGCAATAAAATGGGCAAACAGCAAATTTAGCCCCTTGGTTATCGGTATAAGAACCTCGATGTGAGTCTGCGTACTCGAAGCTTTTTAAAGCATTATCGAGCAATATTTTAGCATAAATAGGATCAAATCCTTTAAATGCGATTGATGCGGCAGCAAGAGCAGCCGCAATTTCTCCAGCTAAATCAGAGGCCGGATTGGGGGCTTCCACGGTGTAAGCGGTTCGTGGAGTGTCCATATCTTCCGGTCTCTCCCAGCATTCGTGATCCGCTTTTGCTTCACCCACCTAAAATGTCATCACATAATCACTTTCTCAATATACTCATCGGTTTAATATTTAAGAATATTATACTTCATTATAAACTGCTCTCCTTTTTTAGAAAAATAAATGATTTATAATAATTCTTGCAAATATACAATTATAAACAAACACACGTAAAAGTTTGTTAGAGCATGTACAACGCCAGGGCCGTAAGAGCAGGTACAATGGTGTTTTCATGGAGAATCTTTAACTATTGATTTTTATATTATTTTTTTTTTCAGATTACAAAAAAAACACTTACCAGCGAATCGTGGACCGTCACGTGTCAGTGGGGCCCGCGAACAGTGAAGAGATTCCGCATGTATCGATCCTTAGCCAAGAATTATAAGGATCAATCCTTATTTTTAATGTGGGACCCACCGGTTATTTAACTATTTTTTACCTAAATTTTGGTGCTAAGAAACCTACATTTTTAACCAATGGAACTGCTCTAAGGATCGTTGGCGTAAGTTTTAAAGCAAAAAAAATAAAAAAATATTAAACTAATCGATCCAACTAAGGATCGATCTTTAATTAGGGATTTTAAGGATCGATCTTTAGCCACTTTTTTTTTGGTCAGAATAATATTATTTTCTGATCCGTTTTGGATTTCAGTTTTTTTGTATTTCAGTTTTTTGAACCGTTACATATTCATTTACGATTTTTGAAGTTTCAGATATGTTTAAAATATCCCGATCCTAACCGAAAATATCCGTTTCGGTTCCGTTTCAGATCCGTTTTTTTTTGTTTTTCAGTTTTTGGAACCGTTACATATTCTTTTACAATTTTTGAAGTTTCGGATCCGTTTCTGATCTGTTTAAAATATCCCGATCCGAACCTAAAACACCCGACAATATCCCTTTCGGTTCCGTTTCAGATCCGTTTTTTTTTTTCAATTTTGGAACCGTTACGTATTCATTTACAATTTATGAAGTTTCGGATCCGTTTCCGATTTGTTTAAAATATCCTGATCCGAACCTAAAATGTTTAAAATTAATTTTTTTTTTCCTAAGGACTCCAATTTTGGGGTTCACCATTGGACAACCCATTTTCTATAAAATCCTTAACTTAAAAAAAAATTAAATAAATTGCTAAGGACTCCAATTTGGAGTCTACCAATATACATGCTCTTAGCGGTTAACTAGGACTGAAACTTGGTTATGAAGTAATACGTACTTTGGTGCACACAAAACAAAAGTCACACTTACTTGGACGAAGATACGATGAGGCAGTTGTGAAATGGTCTTAAGGAGATAATCGGTACCCCACCGGAGAGCCACGAGATTGTCCCGGAGATCTGCCGGGGACATGTAACTTCCGAACTCCACAGCGCTCCACGCAAGCATCGTAGCCGTAAAAGCCATCGGAAAGTGGAACTTTATGTTGTCTCCGGCGTCATAGTAACCTCCAACTAAGTTGGCATTGAGATTCTTGCCGTCGTTTAGTGCGGAGTTACGGCGCCACGTCATCCTCTGGTCTCTCGGAAGATATCCAGAGCGTTGACCTTCGAAGAAGAGGATTGATTTTTTGAGAGCGTCGGAGTAGTCGTGAGAGATCGCCGTTGGTACGAGGATGATGAGGAGAACTATCAAAGAGCAAATAGAGTCCTTCATTTTTCTTCTTCTAGGGTTTATTAGAGATTATAGGCGGTAACTGAATAAGACGATGCATGCATATACGTATATATAAACGTTTTCTATTTTATTTTTGGAACCTTTCCTACTTGCTTTTTACTTTGTTCTTGCCTATTTTTCCGTATGTGGAAATTTTCCATAAACTATATACAATATTTGTTCTTTCCTAATGCTTTTAATGTATATATTGGCGAGTTCTGTTTTCACTACATAAAGAATTTATATACACACACACAAATGTAAAAGCAATAAAAACTATTTTGAGTCATATTTGTCTTTGAAAAATCTTATAATCGTTTTCATGGTTTAAAATAATGAGTGAAAAATATTTTTAAAATTAGCTCAAGTATATCAAACCTTGTAAATGATTACTATTGTTTATGATTGTTGTCACAAAACTATATCCCAAAAAGGTTTAAAGGAGTTTCTTCATATCCTCTTTTTGTTTTAGAATTATGATATTTTTTGGAAACAATACTTATTTTGAGCAATATCCTATAAATCTATGTGATACATATGTTCAGTTCGATCAATATATGTACATTTACATATATCTTTTTTTAACAAACTCGAAAATAATGAAAACCAAATCAAGAAAAGTTACATTTACATATATCTTTTTTTTTTTTAACAAACTCGAAAATAAAACCTTTGTATATATACATGTACACCATATGAATATGTTATCGACTATCCATTACATTTTAATTATAAAACAAGAAATGACAAATTATAATCCGAATGAGATATTCAGATGTAAAGTTTCTTTGTTTAAAAGAAAAAAAGTATTAACTTTACGGCGAGATATGAGAGAGTAGTTTCATAAAAAAAAATTATGTACTCCCATTCTCCAAATTTACTCATAACGAGGTCAGCTAAAACCAGGGTTGGCTGCAAAGTAAGCCAATACCCCAACGAAAGGAGCATTGATGTAAGTAGTGGGCTCCGACTTGCAGAAATCAGACCGATCATCTTCGTAGTTATCGTCTTCTCCCGGCCCACCCACCACCGCTCCAATCAAAATGTTGGGGTTTGGTTCGGTAGAATTGAAATAAACCGACCCTTCTTTACACCCGATGTGTCCTGGATTATCCACAATCGACGGCATTGAAGAGCCGCGGTGGTGGATCCTCTTTGGATACCTCTCTCCGTACCCGACCATGTACGACAGTCCCATCGGATTCTCCCCCAAAATATAGTCCACCTTCGGTTTCCAATAATAAACAATAAAACGAATATACAGATACTGTGATTACGTGCATTAGATGATGATTTTTGCGGGATATCAAAACTAAATATTTTCAACAGTTTTAAGAAACATTACCTAATAACAAGATAACCATATATGTATAAACAATCTCAACTTATATTTTCCCCTCAATTGCCAAGATTAGTTACTCTAAACCCAAGAAAATAAGACCGGTAGTCTAACCTGTTTCTTGGCTAGACGGCGGAGATAATCAGGAGGAACGGTGAGGCTGCCGCAATTGAGGGAGAGAGAGTTTCTAGAAAGATACTGAGCATAGACGAGGAGGAGGAAAGAGATTGTGGTCGCGTGTTGGAGCTGGCTACCACCGGGCTTGTAGAGGAGACCGGCGGGAGTATACTCAACGTGGGGTCCCGGAGACTCCGGCACTAGACTACACATAAAGCTATCAGCAGATGCCTTGTACGCCTCTAAGTTGTAGTACATATTCCCTTCTACCACCTCCTGTACCGGAATTTTATCGGTTAAAAAATCGGTTTGTTTCTGAACCAGGGGAACTTTAAATGCACTCACTCACGTACGTACAAGGAAAGAAAAGAACAAACACCTTTATTATATGCACGTTCAAGGCTCGTGTTTCTCTTTAGTTTACGGCTAGAGTGACTAAAGCTAATGAGTTAATATGGATTTGGAACTAACCTTTGAAACGAGAACATTAAGGCCACCAACTTTGTTGTCCCAGCCAAATTCGTCGACGTTCTCGCTAGCACCAAACGGTTCACGGTTACTCTCTATGTAATTAAGGTAGCTTTCTTCGCCTGTCGCCTTTCTTAGCCATGCTGCTCCCCACAATAACTCATCCTACCCAATCCCCCAAGTCAATTATTAAAAATATCACCAATTAATTTTACATTATTCCAAACAAAAATTTTAATTTGGATATCATTAGGTGCTAATTTCTTGAGTGACGAAATGCTTCTTAAATTTTCCATTCTACCTGAAATCCGTTGAAATCGCAATAGAAAGGGCAAACGTCGTTTTTGATATCATCATTGCTGCTATAAGCACCGCGGTACATATCCGCGAATTGGAAAGATTTGACGGCGTTTTGGAGCAACGTCTGAGAGTAGCCTGGATCCGATGATCGGAAAGCGATGGAAGCAGCCGAGAGGGCTGCCGTGATTTCTCCGGCAACTTCGGAAGCTGGGTTTGGTGCATTTACGGCGTAAGCAGTCCTTGGTGTATCCATATCTTCTGGTCGTTCCCAGCAATTATGATCTGCAATGGGATCACCTACCTATCACAAGTTCGTTTTACTTTTTTTCAAATTTCTACTTTAGTTGCTTTGCATATAAATTAATCCAATCCCTCTTCTAAAAATAATTTTACAAATCAAGAAACATTTATTAAAGAAACAAAAAAATAGAAGTATACCAAAGTAACAACGTCAACGTCACACGTCATACAATGATTATATTATCTGATACCGTAGCAAAGAGAACAGATAAGTCTCTATCATCTCTTATAATTAAATGATCATTGTATCAGTGTGGTGAACTCTATATTAAACAATTCACTAATATATCTTCATAATCAAAAATATGAAGATGACCAACTACTATTTATTAATTTTAGTTGCAGGTATTTTTCTGCCAAAACTTTGGAACTTACAACAATAAATCCTGATTACTATAATTGTAACGAATGGATAATGATAATTCAATAATACACCTACAAACGAACGGACACATTTTAACGTATGATATTTTTGTGGTGCCAAAAGTAATACACCTAAATGCATATATAAGAGTATTTTGGTCCTAAATGTAACCTGACTTAATTTTTCAGTTTCTAATAATAATTCCAAGCTAAGGAGGGTTTGTCATTTTTGGGAACATTTTTAATAAAATAGTCATGCGAAAAATAAAAAAATTAAAAAAAAAAGGAAAAGGGGAGAAGTAAAAAGAAATAAAAAGTGTGACTCAACGACAAAAGAGAAAGGTAAAATGAAGAAGGAGAGAGTCCGTCCACTCTCACGGGTTAGTTTCGTGTCTTCATCTTTTGGGCAACCCAACCGAATCCATCAGTTTCCTAAATCTTTTAACTATTCTATTTCCCGAATTGCCCCTACCCTTATTCCATTTTCACTAAACAATGCCACTCACCGGCAAAAAACAGTTACGAAATTCAATCGTCATTAATCCTTAGAAACGCACCTGTACGAAGATACGGTTCGGTAGCTGAGCCACTGATTTTAGGAGGTAATTAGAGCTCCACCGGATTGCCACGAGACAGTTACGGAGCTCCGACGAAGGCATTAGTTCGCCGAATTCAATTACGCTCCAGGCTAGCATTGTGGTGGTGAAAGCCATCGGAAAATTGAACTTGACGTTGTCTCCGGCGTCGTAGTAACCACCTGTTAGATCGGTGTTGTGTGTCCAACCATCGCTGAGGCCAGAGTTCCGGCGCCACGTCATACGCTGGTCGTTTGGGAGGTAGCCGGAACGTTGACCTTCAAAGAAGAGGATCGATTTCGAGAGTGCGTCGGAGTAGTCGTGCTGGTTCGCCGACGAAAATGTCAGAGGGCATAGGAAGAGTAAGACAAGTGTGCGAGGGAGAGAAGGGTACGAATGTAATTTCATGATGGCTTGGTTCGGAGGAATTATAAAAGGTCGGTGGTGGTGAGGGAGCAGCTGCTACAGTATGTGACTCCGTGAATTTGTAAACTACGAGTGACTCTGTGAGTGGGTCACGAGATGTGTTTTTATACTTCTAAACTATAAGGATATGTTCGTCATTTTCGTATTATTTATTCCGTTATTATTTTGCAACACTGGGAGAATTTTTTATATTTTGAACAAAAAAAATAGAATTGGTTTTGTTATTCTTTTTTAAAATTGTGCGTGTTACCGACAATAGAGCGAGCGAGCCGACGGTGAAGATCAAACCAAAATCGTAATTTTGTTTAATTTTGTGTGTCGAATGTGTCTCTATTTAATAAAATGAATAAAGGGGACAGACAGTATAAACGAGGGGATTATCAAAATAATAAAAAAAGAGTAGTATTAGTTTATGGAGTAAATATTATAAGTCTCGTGACTATGTGGGACCCGGAAGATACTGTAAACAAGATTTGGGCTTTGCGCTTATTAAGCGTTAAGAAAGAAAGAAAGTGGATTTAGGTAAGTTTTAGTTTACAAAGAATACTTTGGGCAATGTATATATTTAGTCGAAAGAGGCTCTCCCATCAAACTATTTAGCCTTCATTGTCCACGGAAACTATGTTTCTCACCCGTAATATATTTTCCAAATTAAGACTTAAATTTTCTGATACAAAATGAATCATTTATATAGACAATACTAAGACATAAATGCAGACGTAAACGCTCAAACAATCAAACTCTTAATGATTTAAGTGACAATCAATTAAATATTTACAATACTTTATAATCGGTAACCAACATTTATTTGGTGTTAATACATTATAAAATTTACGGTACACGTATGGAACATGACGATATTACTATTTCATGTTTGCACGTATTATATTGTTTTATGGACCGCAACAGAAAAAGTGCGGATGACTACACATACCGAACTAAACCGTAATTGGTGAAATGTTCGGCGTGTCTCGAGTTTCTTTTATCTATTTTAGGGGTTTACTTTTATTCATTATTTAATAGAATATTAGTTCGTTATATTATTTTAACTTGATTTAAAATAATAGACGTATATTTTCGGGGGCTTTAGCTTTACCATATTCACAAGCAAGATGTTTAGTTGTTTTGCCTTACCCTTTATTGATAGCATTCTTCTCCTTTCCTCTGAAGATTGTATCTTTACGCTTACATGATTTTTCCCCTTGATTACATGCATCTTTATTCAACTTGGTCTAATATAATATGAAAGAAATTAAAAACCCCATAAAATATTAATTTTGTTGGGTAAGATGAAAAGATAAGACTTATATCTAGACAAGTAGTATATGTAAACTCAAAAAAAATAATCGATATAATTGTTTTACAATCTATACAAGTGAGTAGTGTGAGCATTACCAAAAAAATATATATCAAACAAAAAGTATTAATGATTTGGGCTTTGATCAGTAAGCCCATATATTGACACAGCGTAGTACTTTTGGGGTACGAACATAAACTATTATTCGGTTCATGAAAAGCCCAAATCATCAGTTTTGTGTTGTTTGGAAATCGGTAGTTTTTTGGATCTGGCCCATCTGGTCTGACTAGACACGGGCCGTAATGAGGAGTTTATTTTCATTGCGATTCAATGATTATTAAACACATGACAGATAGTTATATAGTGAAGTTTTGAGTTGGAGTTTAGGGTACAAAACAGTTTTGATTTTTTTATGGGGTTTAGGTTGTTATTAAGAACAAAAGCGAGACTTCAAATAGTAAATTTAAAGTTAATGTTCTGACACTGACACCATACCAAACGGTAGATTTGATTTCAAACACACACCATTCTCTCTCTCTCTAAATTACAGAAGCAGAGAGGTTTAGAGGAAGAATACGAAGATAGAATGGAAGCAATCAGAAAACAAGCTACAAAGCTCAGAGAACAAGTGGCTAGACAGCAACAGGTTTTCCTAATTGAAACTTATCAACCCTAAATCATTTCTCCAGATTTTCATTTTTTGCATCGAATCGTGCGTTTCTTTTCTTGATCTTTGAAGATGGTTATGATAGGGCCTTAAATCGATTGTGTGAAGTGGGTTTTACTTTATGAGTGAAAATTTATCATCTTTTTCCACTTATGTAATCGATGATTCTTTTTTTTTGATAGTTTTCTTGAAGATGCATCGGGGAAAGTTTTATATTTTATGTTAGGATATTAGCTCATATTTCTTGGGTTTAGAGTTTTAAGTGATTGTATTGCACAAAGTGTTTTGATGTTTCTCTCTTCTGATGCAAATTTTGGAGGCTGTCCTGAGACAATTCGGAGGAGGAGGTTATGGAGGTTCAGATACTGTAATAACCGATGAGGAAGAGTTACTTAGGCATCAGAAACTGGAGAAGCTTTATATCTCAACCCGTTCTGCTAAGGTTTTTTGCTTTCTTTTCCCTTTAATAATCTAATCTCTTGGCACTGTTTCATTGAAGTCCTGAACTTTGCTTATTCTTCTCAGCGTTTTCAACGCGACATTGTTCGTGGTGTAGAAGGACATATCGTTACAGGATCCAAACAAGTTGAAATTGGTGATTATGTTTACGCATTTTGCCTCTCCCACACATTTGTTTTTTTATTCCTTCTGTTTTCAGGGGTGATAAAACCCTTTTGGTGATTCATCTTCTTGTGATTAGGGACAAAGCTTTGTGAGGATAGCAGAAAATACGGTTCGGAAAATACATGTACAAGCGGTAATACACTAACAAGAGCTTCTCTAAGTTTTGCAAATGCTCGGGCTCAAATGGAGAAAGAGCGCGGAAATCTCTTGAAGGCTCTTGGAACTCAGGTTTTCCAAAACCGTTTAGTTTGACTCAACCAATGTTTCTGATGCAACATAGCTAAGTTTTACATGATGAAGTTATTAGGTCGCTGAGCCATTAAGAGCAATGGTAATGGGAGCTCCATTGGAGGATGCTCGACATTTAGCACAACGGTATGATCGGATGCGACAAGAAGCTGAAGCCCAGGTATTCAGCAGCGCTACTCCTTTTAACTTCTGACACCGGATTGTGTTTTTTTTACTAACCTCTTTTTCTTGAACCTACATAGACCATTGAAGTATCGAAACGGCAAGCTAAGGTTAGAGAGAATCCCGGTAATGCGGAACTAGTAGTGAAGTTGGAATCTGCTGAAGCAAAACTACAAGACCTTAAATCAAATATGACAATACTGGGGAAGGAAGCAACTTCTGCCATGGCTGCGGTTGAAGATCAACAACAAAACCAAACTCTTCAGCGGTTAATAACTTTGGTACTAACATAATCAAATGGTCTGGTAAAAGTTAGAATCCGTAGTTGTCTTCGTAATCATTTACTCTTTTCTTTTAAAAAAAATTGAAAAGGTTGAAGCAGAGCGTTGCTATCATCAAAGGATCGTTGAGATTATTGAAAGGCTAGAAGGAGAGGTATGTATCTCCTCCATTGGACACATCTCCTACATTTTTAAATCTCTTGAGTAACATAGTTTGATCGTATAGATGAGATCTGAGCAACGAAGAATAGAAGCGCCTCAAACTCCAGAAGTAGAGAACATCAGATCGCCGCCTCCTCCTTCGTATGAAGAAGCCAATAACATTGTCAATGCTTCTCAAACGCATGATGGAACATCAGATGCCATGGGATACTTCTTAGGAGAGGTTAGTGAAGTAAAAAAATGTCAGCTTACTTAAATTGAAGAGTTGAATTATGATCTTGGTTGTCGCATATCTATGTATTGCTACGCAGGTCATGTATCCTTATGAAGCTGATTCAGATTTTGAGCTCAGCTTATCAGTTGGAGACTATGTTGTTATCAGAGAGGTTAGTATCCAAAGGAAAGCATAGAAGATGTCTTTTTTGAAAATCATAAATAAGACCTGTGAGGACTGTGGTTCACGTAACAGGTAAGGAGCAGCGGGTGGGCAGAAGGAGAATGCAGAGGGAAGGCAGGTTGGTTTCCATATGAGTACATAGAAAGAAGGGAGCGTGTGCTGGCCACTAAGATCATCGAAGTCTTCTAATGTGCTTCTTCTGTTGGTGATACTTGTTGTAAGTTGTGACACTTAGTAGTCTTGTTTGTTTGAAGGAACTTTGTGTTTTATTGACATTGACTCAGCCTAATTTTTGGCCCCTAGAATTTCATATAAGAAGGAGAAACGAAATTACCAATAAATGGGACACCTTTATATATACTTTTTTAAAAAAAAATTATGAGTGAAATTGACAAAGGGAAATCGCAAACTTTTCTTTGAAACTCCACTTAAGAAGGAGAAATCAAACAAGGGAAGTCAACCTTTTTTGGAATAAATTTTCAGTGACATATGATATGCGTTTAATTTCTTCTAATTTTCGAAGAAATTACGTAACAGCAACAACACCATAGTTTTTGTCCTTACACTCGCACTTATTTATTCTAGTCAAAAAAAATTAGTCAAGTGTTTACATAGACTTGTTTGAATAATGAAGAGAAGAAAATGTAATTTCGTAGAAGAGTAAAGTAGTATTAATTGCGGGAGAAAGAGCACGTGGGAATGCGAAGCAGAGCGGTACTTAGTTGGCACAACACGTTGGTTTGTCTTTTCATTCTCGTTTTTTTTGTTGTATACAAATATCGAGACGCCAAACAAAAAAAAAAAACCATTAGCAGCAATCAAAAATGCTAATGAAAGCAGAAAGAAGCGTGGCTCTTTGCTTCTTCCCTAAACGAAGACCCAATAATATTCCTCCTCCTCCTTCCCTAACACCGTCGATCGCTGGATCGGGGAGACGTGTCGGTGCGATCACCGCCGCTCCGATTTTCCATGGCAGACCAGTGGTGGTTGGACGGAGAATTGAATCGAAGCGGCGGATCAGCGATGGGGAAATTGAAGAGGAGGAGGAGAGAGGGGAATCGGTGGTGAAAGAGAGCGTGTGGGAACAGATGAAAGAGATAGTGAAGTTCACAGGTCCGGCGATGGGGATGTGGATTTGTGGACCTTTGATGAGCCTCATCGACACCGTCGTCGTCGGCCAAGGAAGCTCCATCGAACTCGCTGCTCTTGGTTCGTACTCTTGTCTTTTATTCACTAAGATCTTAATTGGTTTATCATTTTCTATTTCGGTTCACTACCCAATTTGAACCGGTGGGTGGGTGGGGCCATTATGATTTGAAAAACAAATTAGGTGACACTGCCCAGCCCTCCTCATCTCTTTATCTAATCCTTTAAATTGTGTCCATTTACCAACTTTTATAAATTTCCAACGTGCAAAAATGTCTAAAACATGTATGATCATCATCATATATATCAAAGAAAAAGAAACTAAATATTTGATATGAACTTTGGTGAGAATACGGTTATTGGATGGGTGATGAAAATTACGGGTTGAATAGGACCGGGAACAGTACTATGCGATCATATGAGTTACGTCTTCATGTTCCTCTCCGTTGCTACTTCCAATATGGTCGCTACTTCTCTTGCCAATCAGGTTTCTTCTTTTTCTTCACTTGTGTCCCACGTAAGACAAAAAAAAGAAGTGAACTCAAATGTTTTTTCGTTTTCTTGCAGGACAAGAAAGAGGCACAACACCAAATCTCTATCTTGCTCTTCATTGGACTGGTTTGTGGACTAACGATGCTTTTGCTCACCAGATTATTCGGTCCTTGGGCTGTTGCTGGTTACCTTCTTTTACCCCTAATATGTTTTTCCCATTTTTTATGTTCCATTTGAGTGAAACCTATCTTACTCTTTTGCTATGTTTTTCTTTGCAGCTTTTACAAGAGGAAAGAACATTGAGATTCTACCTGCAGCTAATACGTATATCCAGGTTCTTGTTGCTTTTTTTATCTTTCAAATTCTTCTGATGAATCCTGTCTCTCTAACTAGAATCTCTCTGCTCCCCAGATTCGAGGCTTGGCTTGGCCGTTTATTCTTGTTGGCTTGGTTGCTCAAAGTGCAAGGTTTGTTACACTTTCCTTCTCGTTTGTGAGCTTTAACATTCCATGCTATGTGTTGATCTTTGTTAGTGAATTGATGTGAGAATCTGTCTCAGTCTTGGAATGAAGAACTCATGGGGACCTCTTAAGGCATTAGCAGCAGCTACGGTCATTAACGCTCTTGGAGATACAATCCTATGCTTGTTTCTTGGTCAAGGTATTGCCGGAGCTGCCTGGGCAACAACCGCTTCTCAGGTGTTATACTAATTACCATAAAACTAAAGACGTGTAAAATGTAAAATTAAATGAAGAAGGTTTTCAGAATGGATGCGGTATGTGTACAGATTGTTTCGGCTTATATGATGATGGATTCTCTGAACAAAGAAGGCTACAATGCTTACTCCTTTGCGGTCCCTTCACCGCAAGAACTTTGGAAGATCTCTGCACTCGCTGCGCCTGTCTTTATCTCAATTTTCTCCAAGATTGCTTTCTACTCCTTTATCATCTACTGTGCTACCTCCATGGGAACTCACGTTTTGGCCGCTCATCAGGTACAATACAAAACAGAGATCCTTATGCTTAAGCATTGTTGGTGTTTTTGTTTAAATATCTGTATTGTATATTTATATTTCTGGTTTTCTTTGTATAGGTGATGGCTCAGACGTTTAGGATGTGTAATGTATGGGGTGAGCCACTCTCTCAAACGGCTCAATCATTTATGCCTGAGATGTTATACGGTGTAAACCGTAACCTTTCAAAGGCCAGAACGTTGCTTAAGTCCCTAATGATTATTGGAGCCACGCTTGGTTTAGTCTTGGGAGTTATCGGAACATCGGTTCCAGGCCTTTTTCCTAATCTCTACACTCATGATAAAGCCATCATAACCGAGGTTTGCTTTTGGTTTTTCCGATCAACAGTTTGTTCTGTCTGTTTTTGATGCTAACTTGATCTAAATTTGATTCTTGATATGTATTTGTCCAGATGCATAGATTGCTTGTGCCTTTCTTCATGGCCTTGTCGGTATTGCCTATGGCAGTATCCCTAGAGGGTACATTGCTGGTAAATTTTAACTTGTTCAGATTACATTGTTTCTTGATAAGCAAACCAGCTGTATGAAACTTTGATTGTTTTTCTAAATCTTGAAACAAAGTCGTATGCTTAACTAAACTTTTGTTTATTGTACACCAGGCGGGACGTGATCTCAAATTCGTCAGCTCGATGATGAGTTCAAGCTTCGTTCTTGGATGTCTCACACTAGTGGTACTTCCATAAATCCTTATTAAGATTATAGATCTTTAAAGACATTTCAAATTTGAATATCCCTTAAAAGCTTTCTTGTTGATGATGGCACAGCTTGTTACTCGAAGTGGCTATGGTTTACCTGGCTGCTGGTTCGTCCTCGTTGGATTTCAATGGGTAAAGATTTGTAGTTTTTCTTGTTTACATGAGTTTTTCTTCTCTTGGAATAAATTTTGATTTTAACAAAAGAAATTAAAAACATTGCAGGGTCGGTTTGTTCTGTATCTACGAAGGCTTCTTTCGGCAGGGGGCATACTTAGATCGGATGAGCCGAGTCCATATACAGCTGAGAAGATCAAATCAATATGATTTGTTTCTTACTTGTTGCCAACTATAATCTTTAAGAGTTAAAGCGAATAAAATGGCTAATGTTTATATATATCCAACACCAAAAAAGCAATTACAATTAAACCTCTAAAAATCAACTCTTAATTTAAAGAGTTATTAATTTATCGAGAGATTCTTTTGGTCAAAAACTCAATTTAAAACCGAAAAAATTTACCGATAGTCGGACCTCTAGATATATCCAAAAATAGTTTAAAATTTTGTTATTTTCAGAATTTCCTTGGAATTGCACTATTATAAAATGGCAGAAGAAACCAAAGTTCAACAATCAGCAACATATTATTGTTAAACTACTCATAGCAATGACCATAATAAACCCTGAACCCTTCATGTGACCATGGGGACATGGGGATTTAACTGGGCGTTTCCCTTGAAAAGCTAACTAAAAACGCTAATAGATATATGAGAGACTCTAACGGTGGTTCAAAAGGGTTGGGTTGAATCTGTTGATACTATGGGCTAGAGTGTGTGTGGTCCTGTCCGGATGTGAAAACATTGAAAATAACACAGAAGATAAAAGCGAAGAAACGGCAGTAAAATAAGGAACAAAGCTTTTTTGGATTCATGATTTCAACAAAAAATAAACCTTTCAGGTAAAAGGCTTTTGTTCCCAAAATCCTTGATGATGGTATTGTAAAGAAGCATCGTAAACCCTATAGGACTCACTTTTAATGTTGTTACTACTCATAATGTTATCCTCATAGGAGACACAAGAAGGGTGCTCAAGCAAATCCTCCAATCTCCAACTCGGTGATGTCTCTATCAAATACTCTGATATACTACCTTCACCTGATCCATAACCCGAATCGCTCCCTTGGCGATAGTTTTCCTCTATTCCGTAATAGCAATTACTCGTGGTCGATGGAGAGTTCACAAAGACCTCACTGGAGGCTGAGCTTGGGACCTCTCCTGGTACCGATTTGGGGCAGACTTTGGAGGCTCTCGGGTAAGTGGATGGGGCGGTAGAGAGTTTGATGCCGGTAAGGAGGAACCTATTGTGTTTCTTAGTGTGCTCATTAGCTTTATGTATTGGAATGTCACATTCTCTGCATAGTATTGTTCTGTCTTCTTGGCAAAATAATAATGCACGCCTCTCCTGCCGTATGGATAAATATTTTTAGTACCACCCCATTTTTACAATAGATAATCATATAACACCCTCGTTTTTGTCTAATCGTAAATATATATTTTGTTATTATTTACGTGAAAAAGATAAAAAAGCTTGGTATTGTTTTATTTATTTACTATATTTGATTCCTTTTCCAATAACCTTTATCAAAAAAGGTTATTGCTTTTCACTTTAAAATAGACGAAAAGTAATATTCTTTTTAAAATATCTTCTCATCACAGCTTCACCTCCCCAAAATATCATTTTAATATTGTAAGTAACTCGATTTAATTGCTTAATTATCTTATACGGTGATATTTATTAGCGACCAAAAAATTTATCAAGATTAGTAATCTCAATCTTTACTTTTTTCTGAAAAGAATTACTTCTTCCTCTTCGTTTTAAACTTTAAAATTTATTGTCTTGAATGCATATGTGTATAAAATTTCAGTTTTATTCTTAGTCCCTCTTCTTAGTAATTAGCGGGATTAAATAATGTAATACGTCAATTAGTCCTAAAATAAAAAAATTTAATTATATTCTCAACAAGGGTAAAAGAAAACTGAAACAATCAGTATTGAAAGCAAGGTTATAAATCAATCAATTTATCAGCAACCAACAAACGAATAAATCTGACGAAAAGTGAGACAAAGATATGTTCTTACGCTGCAAATATCACAGGGAGGTGCATCTTTGAAAGTAGGAGAAGAGAGAGAGAATCGGAGATGTTTTCCGGCGAGCTTGTTGGCAGAATGAACATGGCGATCGCAGCCATTACAGAGAGCTGCTTCGTCTGCACAACAAAACACTGAAGCTTCTTCTTTATCGCACACATCACACCAAATCTTCATCCCTCTTTTTTGTTTTTCAATAAAACATAGAGCTTTACCCTCCTCTGTAAGAAAAAAAAAGATATTGTTTTTCTGTGGAAATTTATGAATATTGGATACTAACAATCTCTCTCTAAAACACAACTTGGATCCTTGGACCACTGCTATATAATGACATTCATGTGGGTGTGTAGTGTAGAGAGGATGGTAATGAAGCGTGGTGGGCTTTATAGATAAGCAGCAGTTTAGGTTTCCTCTCACTCTCTTCATTAATATCTACACTACTTTTGCTTTCACTTCCCCGAATTGACTTTCTTTGGTTTTTGCTTCCATAACTGGTTTGGTCTGGTTTATTATTTGGTTGTTTTGTTCTCTTAACCGGTTATATAAAGAACTAGAATGGAATACTTTAGAACACTCAATCAATCAAATTATATACTTGAGATTCTAGATGGTGTAGATACATTCTAGTCATATTATTATATTAATGGGGCTAATTTATAAGTACAACTATTTTCCACATGAAAATATTTTTATAATATTTTTTAAAAAGGAAAGAGAAAAAGGTCGGTTAGATTTTCTTATTTTGCCATTGTAATTACCAAACTAGTTGAGGTTGAAGACGTCGAGGTGTGGAACATTGAAGATCTGGTCGATGGTAGAAAAAAGTATAAAAGTTGAGTTGGGTACAATCCTTACGGATTATGGTCTGAACTCTGAATAGTATTCATCCTTTCGCGGTGGAGATGATAATTAAGCAAATAAATAGGAGCCACAAAGAATATAAATAAAATCGAAATAATAATAAAAAGGTTAAGCAAAAAAAAAAACAAAGAGGAAGGTGGTGGGGGAATTTGATAAATGGCCAGCTCGTCATGCCAGCTTTTGTCTTCCATCATCCATCTCTATATGTATACTTACTGAACGATTTAGGACATGATCTGTGTTTTGTTAATGCATCCTTTCTTTTATGTATGAATTTCACTCATATACGGCTTTAAGATCGTGTCGGTCAAACTGTCCGATTTCATTTGTTTTTTAGTATAATTATGATTTCACTTTTGATATAAATATGATATCTTCTCACCAATCAAAAGATAATCAATTATTAATGAGAGGGAAGACGACAAAAAAGCACTTTTTTACATGGAATATATTATTCATCTCGTCACTTTTTATTTTGTTGATATTTTGCTGGCAAAACTAAATAATCTACTTTTTTTTCTTTTTTCCTTTTTGATTTCAACGTAGCTGCTTTATAATTCGAACTTGCCTGTACAAGGAAAGGAACCAAGGAGAGACGTCTTCTCGAATAAATTGGGAGCTAACGCCTGAAAATTTTTTTTTTCAGCAAATAATTTGTCCTATCGAAAACAATGAAAGTTGGTTTATTAAATTACAAAATATCCTTTATAACGAAATCAATGTCCATCATGTATTGATTGTATTCATTTAATTAGGCCATATTTCATACTAATTCAATCTATTTTTTGTCAAAATTTTAGTGTTATACATTACTAACATTTTTATCTAATAGCGACTAATATCACCAGTGAAATTATTTCTACACATTTATACGTCATATGGGTGAATATATTTTTTCGCCTCATGGTGAATATTTTGTTGGAGTAAACTTAAAGTCTAAGTAAGACACAAGTCAAAAGAAGATACTAGAAGCATCTCTAGTCAAATTAAGATATGTTTTAGAGATAAGGTTTGGGATATACTAGGAGTTATCTAGATTTATTGATTTCCTTATTAGACTAGGAATTGTTTTCAGTATAAAAGAGGCCGAACTATGACGTGGCTTGTGTGTGAGAGTTTTAGGATTTGAAAGCTTTGTTTTTGAGTGATTTTCAAGGCTTAATAAAGAAGAGAGATTTCTTTATACATTCTAAGACAAAACACAAACAGTTTACATATTTATATCTCCTCGTTTTGCAAATAAATTAAAAGATTTGATTTTTTATCGATAAAAAATGATCAGTCTTGCAAAAAATGACATTTTGACATTTTCACACAAAAATAGAAAATTGTTAAAAAATATTATTTATCATTCATTAATACGCTAAAAAAATATTTTTCCACTAAATATATTTAAACAGTGAGTTTAAAACTGAAATTGTATTGAAATTATAAAATGATTTTTTTATGAAACAAAACTAAAAGGACATTTTTTTATAGAACGTAGAAAGTATTTGATTTGGTTAAAAAGAAATTGTAGATCTAGATCACATGATTCACATGGATGCACTGTTGGGTCTTGACTTGTTGAAAAGGTTACTTACTTCGTGCACTTTTTCAAACATTCCATTAAAAAATAGTATATGTGGGACATTTTAGCAATTAATTGCAAAACATCAATCATTCATTAGTGGAATCGTTTTACTTGAAATTTATAATTATGTAAAGAGTATCACTCATGGATTTCATTGTTCTTGCTTGTGTTATACTGTTTTTGTGAGTGATTATGGCGCCAAGCTTAACTCTAACTGGTCTCAGTAACTTCAGTTTTGGTGAGCTGAGTATGATTTATATCATTTGTCTTATGTCTTAATTCCAACAATGGGACCATTCTCTGACATGTTTCATGCTTCTTTTAATCCCGTCCGTTCACATCCCCTACATCTCAGCGTTTTTGTTAAAAGTGTAATCTCAATTTTCTTTTTAGCGAAAAAATTATTTTTGTGGGCCTAATAATGGGCTAATAACGGGTCTATTAAAAATCGGTTTGTATTTTGGTTCTGTAAATACGCTTTATGTGTTTTATATATTTAATCGTGTGGTCGTCTAAAAGCCCAATAAGATGCGATCTAAAGCAAGGGCATATTCGTAAATATGCGTTTAACGAAGACAAAATAATTACAGCTCTCCCTCCGTCTTGGCCTCTTATTTCTCTAATATCTTCAACTTCATCGTCATCGGAGGAATAAGAAACAATGGGGGAAAGTCGCGGTGGTGGTGGTGGTGGTTGTTGTCCGCCGATGGATCTGATGCGATCAGAGCCGATGCAACTTGTTCAACTAATCGTTCCCATGGAATCGGCTCATCTTACCGTCTCTTACCTTGGGGATCTCGGCCTCGTCCAATTCAAAGACGTACGTGATCCTTCGAGGCCATATGTATTTGCCTGTTTGATTCTGCATTTTGTAATTTCCATTTTGACCGAAGAAATTTTGCATTGGATGACATTCAATATTTACAGGATTAAACGCATCTCTGTCTTATCTTTGCCTGAATGGGTTGTTGACTTTGGTGATTGCTTTTGATTACTTCTTTTCTTAAGTGATGACGGAAGATAGATTCTCCTCACCCGAGTTTTTTTGTGTTGTTTTGCAGCTTAATTCAGAGAAGAGCCCATTCCAACGTACTTATGCTGCTCAGGTGAGTTCATGGTTAGAATATAATGCAAGTTTGCAATATTATAATAAGGTCTATCTAACATTTTTCATAATTTGCCTCTCGTTTTTGATTGATCAAGATAAAAATATGCGGAGAGATGTCCCGTAAAATACGTTTCTTCAAGGATCAAATGTCAAAAGCAGGTGTTTTACCCAAAGAAATGATTGAGAAAGAAAATGATATTGACTTGGATGACGTAGAGGTAATAATGGAACACCTGCTTTTCCTTTTTCATCCCATGCTTTCGATTTTCTCATGGAAATACTTTTGTTTGGCTTGTTAGGTAAAGCTCGGAGAGCTAGAAGCTGAACTTGTTGAAATCAATGCTAATAATGACAAGTTGCAGCGATCCTATAACGAGCTTATGGAGTACAAGTTGGTTCTTCAGAAGGTATATGTTTTCCATTTTATTAGTTAACAACTTTGAATGAAACAACCGGTCTGTAAGTCTTTGGTTACCATAAGAACTTAAGGTACTAAGACTATCTCGCGATAGGTAATACTTGATAAAGATAATTCTAATGAGTATGAGGATTTCCATGGTGATTACTAAGTTTCTGATGTTATGGTTTAATCCCTGAATTTAATATTTTCAGGCTGGTGAGTTCTTTTCCTCTGCTCACAGAAGTGCTACGGCTCAACAGAGTGAAATAGAATCACAACAAGCGGGTGAAGACCTGCTGGAGTCTCCTTTGTTGCAGGAAGTACGATAGATGCATCTGTTCTCGTGCTTAACATTTCTGTATTTTCTTGTTTATTTATGAACAGTCACAATAGTTCCTTATTAAACAGGAGAAATCTATCGATTCGACAAAGCAAGTAAAGCTTGGTTTTCTCACCGGATTAGTGCCTCGTGAAAAGTCGATGGTGTTTGAGAGGATTCTATTCCGTGCTACTAGGGGCAACATCTTTATTCGACAGTCTGTCATTGACGAGCCGGTTACTGATCCCAACTCTGGCGAGAAGGTTAGATACTTCCGCGTTCCTCTTGAATTCTCTTAGACGTAGGTATCAAGTTCTATACTGATAGATGAGTTTAGTTGATCTCTTTCCTTCTGTAATTTCGGCTCTCATATACACATGACAGACATTTGAAAATATAAAACTGCATATGCGTTACACCGACCTTTTAGGGAACATCTATCTATATGCTGTTGATCTACACAACCAAGAGTTTGTTCAACATGGGATGCTAATCTCGTTAAAAACGAAATTTACTTTTCTATGTCTCATTTCAAATTTAACTTTTAACCAAAAACAATTGCAGGCTGAGAAAAATGTTTTCGTTGTCTTCTATTCGGGGGAAAGGGCGAAAAGCAAAATTCTTAAACTGTGTGAAGCTTTTGGGGCTAATCGCTATCCTTTCAGTGAGGACCTTGGACGACAAGCCCAAATGATTACCGAGGTATGCATTATCTTTTTTTGTAAATATTCCTGTTGGCACGTGTGGTAAATATTCAGTGCTTATTGTTTTGTTTTCATAGAGCATTTATTTCCCTGTATATTTTGTGTATCTTTCTTTAGACACGAGTTATAGATGACAACAAAAGTTTGGGTGTTATTTTCAGTATATTTTGGCATTCCGACGATCGCAATAAAAGCTAATGCATGAAAGAACATAATGCTTTGATGTTATGTATTGAAATAGCATACATATTAGTTTTTAATTCTTTTAGCATCTATGCGACCTTGCATCATAGGGTAGCAATTACATCATGGTACTCCATAATGCTCATACTGTAAACTAAGAAGCTATCTACCATGCTTAACTTTTTTCACAATGCTTCAGGTTTCAGGTCGACTAACTGAGCTAAAAACAACAATAGATGCTGGGTTAGATCACCGTAACGTTCTGTTGCAGACCATTGGAGATAAGTTTGAGCTATGGAACCTCAAGGTACTATTTTACGTGGGTCAACATTGAGCGGTCTCTGTTGACCCATCTGTTCTAATTTGCGCAAGATGAAGTCATCTTTTTATTTAACCACTGCAGGTACGCAAGGAGAAAGCTATCTACCATACTTTGAACATGCTTAGTCTTGATGTGACTAAGAAGTGTCTTGTGGCTGAGGGCTGGAGTCCTGTTTTTGCATCAAAAGACGTGAGTTATTCCTTTTTCTTGCAATTGAATAATATATTGTGTGATAGTGAGTTTACTGGTTTTGTATTGTTTACTTAAGTAGAATTGGGTTTGTTTGTGCAGATTCAAGATGCATTACAGCGTGCTGCTGTTGACTCCAATTCTCAAGTTGGATCAATTTTCCAAGTCCTGAGGACCAAAGAGTTGCCACCAACCTATTTTTGCACAAACAAATTTACTTCTGCAATTCAGGAAATTGTTGATGCGTATGGGTAAGTGTCTTGCTGGAGCTTCTGACACAATTTAAGAAATTGGAAATTGGTGATAGCCTTGGTATTGTAAGATGATGTGTTGTCGCTGTGTTTACTCTCGTTATCATTTCCTCTGATTAAAATCTTCTACGACCACAACTGTACAGGGTGGCCAAGTATCAGGAAGCCAACCCTGGTGTATATACAATTGTCACCTTTCCCTTCCTTTTTGCTGTTATGTTTGGTGATTGGGGGCATGGAATATGTTTGTTGCTTGCAACTATGTACTTAATACTGAGAGAAAAGAAACTGTCCAGCCAGGTATTATTGCGACTGTATTACCTACTTCTGACTGAGTACGAGATTGAATTCTATCTAAGCAACTTACTGATGTATATACGAAAGCATAAGAACTCACTTCTCATTTCTAAGGAGCTCATTAGTCTATTCTAGCATTCATTTTGATTAATTGTTGATGCTCTGTTCTTGCAAGTTGTAGATGTTAATTCTTCGATTGTTGCTTCCTTATAACAGAAACTTGGGGATATTATGGAAATGGCTTTTGGTGGGCGTTATGTCATTATGATGATGTCCCTCTTCTCAATATACACCGGTTTAATCTACAACGAGTTCTTCTCTATACCATTCCCACTGTTTGCTCCCTCAGCCTATGATTGTCGTGATGCCTCTTGCAGGTATGCGTCTAAAACCTCAGATTTATATAACTGTTAAAGCTTATTAGTAGCAGGTAAATATAATTGCGGTTCTGAATCTCTTTATTTCTCTTGTGCTCTATGCTCAGTGAGGCTACAACAATTGGTTTGATAAAGGTCAGAGACACTTACCCATTTGGTCTAGATCCTGTGTGGCATGGAACCCGCAGTGAGCTGCCATTTCTAAACTCGTTGAAGATGAAAATGTCGATCCTTCTCGGAGTTTCTCAAATGAACCTTGGAATCATAATGAGCTACTTCAATGCAAGATTCTTCAAATCGAGTGTAAATATATGGTGGGTACAGTTGATAATTTTCTGACCATAATGCTCTCTTGAACTGTAAAAATAGTCACCGTCACGACTGTCTGATATTGGGGGCTTGCAGGTTTCAGTTCATTCCCCAGATGATATTCTTGAACAGCTTGTTTGGCTATCTCTCGGTACTCATCATCATAAAGTGGTGCACTGGTTCTCAAGCAGATTTGTATCATGTAATGATATACATGTTCCTGAGCCCAACCGATGAGTTAGGAGAGAATCAAGTTTTCCCTCACCAGAAAACAGTGCAGGTTAGTATCTCTACTGCATAGCAATTGCTGTTACTAGATCTAGAACAGTGTGTCACACACACGGTTTTGTTTCACTCATCTCTTCAATTGCCACATTTCAGCTTGTGCTTCTCTTTCTGGCTCTTGTTTCGGTTCCTAGCATGTTGTTTCCAAAGCCGTTCATCCTGAAGAAACAACATGAAGCTGTGAGATTCTTTCCCTTCCTTTTCCATGTTTCTTTTTCATTGTTGGCGTCGTCCTTAACGGTGTCCTTCTCCAGAGGCACCAAGGCCAGGCATATGCACCTCTTGATGAGACAGATGAGAGTCTTCAAGTTGAGACACACGGAGGAGGATCCCATGGTGGGCATGAGGAGTTTGAATTTAGTGAGATATTTGTGCATCAGCTGATTCACACCATAGAGTTTGTGCTAGGAGCTGTTTCCAACACTGCTTCTTACCTGCGACTATGGGCTCTCAGGTACATATATATCTTAAAAATGAGTAGTAGAAGCTAATACTCATGGCGTAATTAGTATCAATCTTTCTTTTTTGTTTTTCTGTTTCAGCCTCGCCCACTCAGAGCTATCATCAGTCTTCTATGAGAAGGTCCTCCTTCTCGCTTGGGGGTATGCATCTCTCTCTGGTCTGATTAATGTGTCGAGTGTATTATCAAATCACTTAGTCGATCTTGTTCTGGTTGGCACTAACAAAAAAACAGGTACAACAATGCGTTGATCCTGATCGTTGGGATAATTGTGTTCATATTTGCAACGGTGGGGGTGTTGCTGGTGATGGAGACACTAAGCGCATTCTTACACGCGCTGCGTCTCCACTGGGTAGAGTTTCAGAACAAATTCTATGAAGGAGACGGTTACAAGTTTGCTCCTTTCACTTTCGTTTTCTCCGCAAACGAAGACGAGTGATGATGGGATGGATTCATTCATTCTCTCATCCTCTGCTATTTGCATATATAATTTTATTTTTTTTAAACGAAATCTGAGTATTTTTTTTCCCACTTCTCTTGGTAAAACGGTCAATTTAATCGCCTGTGGTGATCGATTTTTTACAAAAAAACGAAAGACAGAGAGAAGGGGGATTGGATTTGTATGTGGCAAAACTCATTTGTTGTTGTGTTTGTTTGGAATCTTATTATTTAAAGCTGAACGCGTTCAACGTGAACGCGACACGTAAGCAAATTGTAATTCACCGGATTTCGACATATGTCAATGTTTAACTTAGATCGTGATATGTGTCAATCTAGAAATAGAAATTAATATAAACTTTCATATTATTGTTATTTACTTTTTAAAAGATATAATTTAACAAAAAAAAAGGAAAACTAGCTTATTAAAAAATTAAGTAGAATGAAAATGTATAATTTTAAAAGAAAAGTTATAAAATATACATAAATTCTATAATGTATAACACTGAAAAATTATAATCTAATACATGTTTCATAATAGTTTTTATATAATATAGAAAATTGATTTTAAGTTTTAATTTTTCTACATCTTATTTTTTTACATTCGAATCATTATTATCAAACATGTAAGAATAATTAAGGCTCGGAATATAAGTTTCAAAAAACGGTTGATGTTTATTCAAATCATTTTTGTGTAATATGAAATATATAATTTATTTAAGGACACTTTCTTCATTTAAAAATATTGTTATTTATAATTTTTCAGTAATCTAAGACAATCTAAGAATTTTTTTATTTGTGGTAAATACACAATAAATGAAAAACTAAATGCAGATTTTAATCTATAATTTATTTACACGAGCCAGATGATTTAAAGAGGATTTAATCTAAACGTACAAACTATAATTATGCATGTTATTAATTTTAGACACTAAATATTTTATTTTTACTCGCGTATCACGCGAGTACTTATCTAGTTAATAATAAGCGGTGGATATATGAATAAGAGTGAATTTGTCCAAAACTAGTATTTAGTTTTCAGGAATGTCAAAAAGAATAAAGGAGCGCCTAAAGGTGGGCCCAGGCGAGCTGCCAGTTTGTTCAAAATGCAGTCAGTTTGCGTTGTTTGGGCAGCAACTGTATGCCGTTTTTCGTAGATGGTAGTTATAGAAGATTAATATTAACGGCCCATATATTGAATTGACTTATAATAGGCCCATGCAAACTGATCCTTTCTAAGGTAGGCCCATAATAAAAGCCCACTTTTGATTCAACTCGTACAATAACGACGTACCGTACGTCTTGCGTTCAATTAGCTCAATCAACAACAGCAATTGTCATATTGTAAGAGAATGCAATTTATCTACAAGTAGAGAGGAAAACAGAGCTCTCCTTGGCTCACACCAATCACCAAAGTAATAATTTATTAACGAAGGAGCAATCAGCGGGCGGTGGTGGGGACAACGGCGGCTGAAACTGAACGGTGGAGCAATTTTTCATAGTCAAAAGTTTTACAACTACAAGATTTGCCGAAAAAGAAGACAACTGTAGAAACATTGGAACATAAAAGAAAATCAAAATTGGTGAAGTTTTAAAATTTTAAAACACAACACTGTTTAATTATTGGTTTAGGGTAAAAAACAAAACTAAAGGGGTTGGTGTCCATTTTGTGAAACACTGAGAAAAGTGTGTTTTCTTTCTAAGCACCAACACAAGGTAAGGGACAGTGGGTGATACTATAAACTCTACAGCAAACATTGCTGTTAACAGTCTCAGAAAATGAAGATGAAGATGATTGCTTATTCTTCTTCTTCCTCTTCTTGTAAACATCATCGTCGTCATCATCATCATCATCATCATCAAGAAGCTGAGTTGGTTTCTTGAGATCTTCAAGGCATATAACATCTGATATACACGTGAATGATCTTGCTTTCCCTGAATAGTACCTTGACAATCCTCTCCTATTTCACAAAGTCCAAAATTAAACAGCAATCCACAATTTCCATAAGAACAAAACTTAGTCAATGGGATGATATTTCAGGTTTTACTTTACTTTTTGGGAAGGTTATTTCTTAGCTCTCCCATGTCAAAAGCCATCAGCTCACTTATGTTTTTCATAGTTATATAGCTATAGATAAGAGAGAGAGAGGTAACAAAAGCAAGAAGAAAAATTTGGATCTGTTTTGGCTTTTGAGGGAAAGCTATTCATTTGTGCATATATATATATAGACATAAAAGAAAAGGAAAGGAAAGAGAACTCATTTGCTTAATTGATGGAAGTGGTTTCTATTTCTGGTTTTTTCCCTCTTATTTTACTTTCATGGTTCTCTTTTCTCACCTATACTTCCTCTCCTACAAACACTTGTGAAAAGTTTGATAACCAAGCATTTAAGGCTATACACCCATTATCAATGTTGCAAGATTTCTCCAACGGTTAGATGAAAAAAACATAAGGTCCATTCCCTGATTAGCTCAAAACTAGTCCATCCATCTAAAGAAAGAAATGGTTTTTTATATGACCATTAACTAACAGAGGTTTGTAGTCTAAACACTATTCCATTCAATAAGAAACAAATCTTGAAAATGCTTAAGTTTAGTAACACGCATAAAACATTTGATTCCCTTTCTTAATATAGCTAAGTTAAGGTTTAAGTGGTTGCCTAATTCTTATTTTTATTATATAACTTTGGGAGGACAAAGTGATCTCCTGCTTAAGTTTAAAGTTTAAACAACATCTTAGAGAGGAGATCCATTTGCAAAAAGAAACATATCAAAATTTGCTATAATCTTTGGTCTGAAAAAGATGAACAAACCGGGAAACAAAGAAGTACTTAGCATACAACAGAACTACTTAGGATAAAGATTCACACACTTTCACGTTTCAACTCGAAATTGTATTTGTAAACTAATACAATAATAATACTACTGACTACAACAAAGGAGGGTAATTAAGTAGATAAATGCATGAGCATTTCATAGTATACACTTACTTACATATATATATATATCCATTTAGAAATACACTTGATACAAAAAAAAATATAGAATTTTGAATAAAAACACACCAAAAGAAAAAGAAATATCCCACGAGACCATCTGAAAAAGAGCATAAACAAACATATCACCTTAAAATGTCATTTTTGGCTATTTTAATTACGGTTTATAACAACAAATTGGTTGTGGTGCGAGCATTTTTCTTTTATTAATTAGTTAATTATCTGTCAGTTCGTTTTTTTATCTTCCGTTAAGGTCAGCAAACTGAGTAAACATGGCTGTTGAGTGTTCATCCACGGCCTGAACTTCAGTTGTGCCATTGTTGTCTTCCACCTTAGAAGAAATCGGAACAGCAGTCGCTGCATCGGTGGCGGCTGAGGGAGTGATCGGAGATGGAGCAGCCGGCAACACCAAGCCAGGTGTCACTGCACCGGGCTTAGCATTCTCAATCTCTTCGGCTTTTCCCTGAGTGAAAGCCTCTTGAAGCTGAAGAGCATATTCCAAGTTCCACAGAACATCTCCCATTGTTGGCCTATCGACTCCGTAATCTTCCAGACACTTCTCTGCAGCTTCAGCAAACTTTTTCATCGATTCAGGATTGATAGTTCCAGCCAAATGAGGATCAATTATCTTTTCAAGCAATCCTTTTCGTTTCCATTGCATTGCCCATTCAGCCAAGTTAACCTGCTCTCTTGGTAGCTGAGGATTGATGGCCGGCCTTGCACATAGAGCTTCTAGAAGAACAACACCGAAGGAATAAACATCGGATTTGTCAGTAAGTTGTTGTCTTCTAAAGTATTCAGGGTCTAGGTATCCAAAACTTCCTTTCACAGCTGTGCTGACATGGTTTTGTCCAAAGGCTACATCTTTGGAAAGACCAAAGTCAGCGACTTTAGCAACCAAAGCATCGTCTAGGAGAATGTTGGTGGATTTGACATCACGGTGGATAATCCCTTGAGCTGTTCCTGTGTGTAAGTAGTGAAGCCCACGAGCAGATCCGATACATATCTCAAGTCGTTGTTTCCAGGTTAGAGGGGCAAGGTTCTTTCCATACAAGTGGTCCCTAAATGGACCGTTAGACATGAACTCATAGACTAAGATCATCTCTGAGTTCTCGTCACAGTAACCAATCAAGGAGACCAAGTGTCTGTGTCTAAGCTTAGAAAGCATCTGAATCTCTGTCTGAAACTCAGTAATTCCTTGTTCAGATTGTGGGTTACCTCGTTTGACAGCTACTTTGGTTCCATCGTCGAGGGTTCCAATATAGACATTACCGAATCCTCCAACACCGATAATCTGAGATGCTTCAAAGTTCTTTGTTGCTTCTTGAAGCTCTGAAAGGGAGAAATAGCGGCCAAGGCCAAGAGTTGAGTTATAGAAGTTAGACTTTTGAGAGCCACCTTTGCTTGTCATGAAAGTGCTGTCACCGGCATGTATAGGTAGCAACCAAGAAGAGAAACTGTTTCTCTTCTGCCAATCTTGTGGCCTCTTCTTCCACCTGTAAACCATGGCTCCCAGTCCAATAAAAGCTCCAAACATCATTACAAACCCTGCGGTTGCAACCATACCATGTTTCCCCATGCCAGTGGTTCTACCATCAACTCCAAACTCTCCATCAAGGCTATTCACCGAATTGCTCATCTTCAAAACCTCAACACCGTTCAGAATCGCATTTTTGCTACCCGTATCTTCTCCCATTGGACCAATCTGGACTTGGAGCTCAGGGCTCATAAGTGTTGCATTCACAACAATGTCTTTGTAGTAAGGAGCTGCTAAATCCCCCGCGAGAGTGGACAAATCCAGCCCAGAAATGGCAGTCTTCCCGTTAATATACACATTGAAGTACAAGTCATTGAGAGACTTGCTAACAATGTCACAGAAATGAAGCCGGATAAGGTAGCTAAACGATGGGTTGGAGGGAAAATTCCAAGAAACGTTAAAATTAGGGTCCATGGTGTGAGAATCAGCCATTTCTGCAGCTGTTGCATAAACCGTCTGTGGAGCAATCAAAGGTGTAACTTCGGGTGGGTATTTGATTGCTGATGGAGTCGTTTTAACATCCTTTGCCAAGTTCTCGTCTTTCAAAAATTCTTTATCTGGTGTCCATGTTCTCCCTAATGTGTCGTTCTGAGGCATTATCAAGGGACCACCGACATTGACTCTGTAAACAGACTGGTAAGCGTAGTCAGACAGACCTGAGAATCCATTAACAGGGAAAAGAGCGGTGCCTGAATCAGAGATCAATTCATCTGGAGCTGACACAACTTCGATAGCGTTGATGAATGCTGCAGAGCTTTTCATAGGTCTAAACCTGAGGGCAAATTGAGCATCTGTCATGTTAACCAGATACTCCTTCTGAACAACAGCTTGACTATCCTTGTTGTTACTCATTTTGAAGTTATGAAGCAACACATATTTCTCTGTTAAGACGGAAAAGGTTGCTTGTTGGAGATCAAACTTGTCATTAGGGAAGGCCAATAAATGGAGGCGAACCCAATGCCAACCAGGTCGGGTCAAATGGAATTTGTAGGTGGCTTCCTCGCGGAAGATCCTTGCGGTTAGGTAGATAGGAGAAGCGACCTTGTCTGAAGGCGGGGCCGACACCTGAATATCTTCCTTGGCTTCTATGTATTGGATCGTCTCTTGATCACTCTTAAATACCTTGCCATCAGGGGTTTTGGATGATGATTTGCTTCCACAATCAATGAGAATATCATCTGCCGGTTTAAAACCGGTTGCAGGTCCCACAACAGCGGCAGCTACTGCAGATGCAGCAGGGCCTAAGAGGAAGAAGAAAATTGCCATGAGGAGAGCCATGGACTTTGGAGAAAAATCAAAGACGAGAATCGTGCATATGTTTGGTTTCTTTCTTGTCTCCATCCCTCCTAGCTGGGATGGAGAGAGAGAAGACAGAAGGATAAGAAAGAACGAAGGAGTTTGTTGGATAGCTTGTGGTTGAAGAAAAGAGGGAGAAAAATGGTGAGTTGTTATGTGTGGCCAGTTTTCGGAGTATGCTGTAATTTGGCAGAGGATCTAAGCATTGATGATATTCAATGCTCTATCTTTAGTAAACTGCTAATTTTGTTATCTTCACAATTTAGACACCAAGCCAAAAATAAAATAACTATGGTTCCTATTTCAACAAGAATTAAGCTCGAACTAAACGCTCTAACTAGATCATAACCTCGCTCAGTTTTTTTTTTATCAAACAAGCAAACACGAAGCAAATGATCCCTAATGATCATCCTGCATCAAGAAATTGATGAACAAACAATAAGTAGGCAATTCGATATACCAACGAAAGATTTTCAGTACCATGCAAATGACTCGAAAGTTGAATATCCCTTTCTTTTTTTCTCCAAAAGATTCTATTTACAAACTTTAAATTCAACTGTACAAACTTCCATAAGATGTTGTGAATCATA
Organism: Anastatica hierochuntica; assembly: GCA_900406275.1. Lineage (NCBI taxonomy): Eukaryota > Viridiplantae > Streptophyta > Magnoliopsida > Brassicales > Brassicaceae > Anastatica > Anastatica hierochuntica. The sequence continues at coordinate 7,855 of OVAN01001214.1, read as the reverse complement.
AATGGTATAAGAAGAGTTTTGATTTAGTTACCAATAGATTGTGGTCTTCAATTGTTTATAGTCACCAATGCGGAAGAGATTATCTTGGCACCATCTTTTGTGTGCGCGTCAACATTTCGTGACTATGATCCAAGAAAAATAGCTTCAGAAAAAATGAGATAGAAGGAATCACATACCACATGAGTTTATTGGTGGTGGTGTTGTGCAATTTCTATTTCTCATGGTTTAGTTGAGAAATCGAATTAAAATCGATATATACTAATTTTTGTTATCATTTCTATATTAGTCATCATAAATACTAATTCCTAAAATCGAATTAACATTTCCTTACCGATAATTTTTGTTGTTTTTTTGTAAGATCAAAGAAAAAGTTAGCATCTACATTACTTGTATAAAAGAAGCTTTTTTTTTTTTGGTCAACCGATGATTTCATTTAAATTGAAGATTGAACTACAAGGTTTCTCAGATTTTGCTAAAGCATCAGCTTCAGCATTGTGATATCTGAAAATAGCTAAAAAAATTAACTGATCTAAAACAGCAAGAAACAACCATAATATCGGATGAAATTCCATGAAGCTCCGCACGTTGGTCGCCTTTTGCTAGAGAGTTTATGAGCTGAGCAGAGTCCGATTTGAAAGTGATGTTATCTAGACCCATCTCCAGAGTTTTTTCTAGAGCCATACGTAATGCGAGACCTTCTGCTATAAGAGGAGATTCTACGAATGATGCAACTGAGGAGCACACGATAGGGGGTTCATTCCGATGATAGAAAATAGCGGCCAACAAAATTTGAACATGATTTATAACTATTAGTGGCTTATGATGACTAATATAGATATGGATTAAAATCGAATTTAGTGACTTGTGTTGTGTCTAGTGGTTGTGACGTAAATAATAAATGGATTAAATTGATATATAAGGAAATGTTTGGGTCAAATACAGAAAAATCATTTTTACCTGTCCGTTCATTTGTAAATTCAATAATAAACCAATGAGAAAAACAATTAAAAAGAAAATAAAAAAAACGCGGATCAAATCTTTCATCTCCTTCGTTGCTCTCCTCATTCGTCAGATCTGCTGCGTTTTGCGCTAAGCATCTTCCGTAAGTGCTTTCAATCTTTTGTCTTCCTCATTTGGTTGTTTTAATCGATGATTCCTTAGGGTTTTTGGAATCGCGTAAGCTTCACCGATTGAGTTTACAGATCTGAAGTTGAGCTCTTCTCTTTTTCGATTTTGCTGGAATCGATATGTTCGATTAGAGAATTTGACGATGAAGGAGAGTTGGTTTTGTTTACTATGGTTTAGCTTCTAAGATAGATGAGAGATTCAATTTCATTTTCAGATTATGTTTCATTTTTGCATTGTGCTATGCTCTGCTATACAATTGATCAGAATTTGTAACCACCCAAAGTGTTTATCGTCTGTGGTGGGTTTTAAACAATCAGATTAGATGGAGGGAGTAGATAGTGGTTCAGTGGCCACGCCTGTCCAACAGCGAGCACATGAGGCATGGAGGATTTACCAACATTATCTTGACAAGACCACTCCTCATGCTACTTACAGATGGATTGCAACTCTTGTTGTCGCCCTTCTCTATTGTCTGAGGGTTTACTATATTCAGGGGTTCTACATCATAGCCTACGGTCTTGGAATCTACCTTCTGAATCTGCTTATTGGGTTCTTATCCCCTCTTGTTGATCCTGAAGCCAGTGGTGTCTCTGATGGACCTTCTCTTCCCACTAGAGGCTCTGATGAGTTCAAGCCATTTATCCGGCGACTCCCTGAGTTCAAATTCTGGTAATGCCTGTTGTCATTATTATCTTTAAATGCATCTCATCTGTTTGGTTTCTTATGCTGCATTGCATTGCTTTGTGATGTGGGCTCTCAGGTACTCAATGACAAAAGCATTCTGTATTGCGTTTGTGATGACGTTCTTTTCGGTGTTTGATGTGCCTGTGTTCTGGCCGATACTGCTGTGCTATTGGATCGTTCTCTTTGTTCTAACAATGAGACGCCAGATTTCCCACATGATCAAGTACAAGTACATCCCTTTCAGCTTCGGCAAACAGGTACAAACAACTTTTGATACAAAGATATTCCTCTGGATTTAACATATGATTATTAACTTTTTTGAGATTAATTCGGTAGAAGTCATTTTGTTTTCTTGGTATCAACTTTGATTGGTAACACTATTGTTGGTTCGCATGGCAGAAATATGGTGGTGGACGGAGCAGCAGCGGCTCACGTGCGGATTAATCTGACCGATCTCGTTGTCATTAGCCACTTTTGTCTTTGCAAACCTAAAAACATAAAATGTTTTAGAAAATCCGTTTAAGCCTCTTTTTTATTTGTCAGGATTGAAATTAAATTTGTCTTAGATGGGAGGAAAATTGTTTGTTTTAGTGTTTTATCTATGGATTGCAAATTTGCAATATTACCTATTCAGTAAATATGATCTGTTCTGATGCTTTTATTGATTCAAATTTTTTTTAATGCGCAATTTACTTATTTTTTAGCTCTTCAAAATTAGGACCTGAACAGAGCTACTCCTTAGCTTTCTAAATCCGTAAATATTGGGACCACGTATACTCGCATATTGTCGACAGCATCGTTTATGCCAACAAACTAGTGCTGCAATTACCAAATGCAGGACAATTTAGCTGTGGATGTCTAGAAGAAAATAATTTCTATCATTTCGTTATTACAACTATTAAAGCGACTTCCAAATGCATAATATTCATAATAGGCCTTTCATAAAACCGCCAGTTCGGTTTGAATTATTAAGATATCAACGAAACAGACATCATTTATTTAGTAAACCAAATAGGGTATTCATACCTTCCCATGAAGAGTCTACTAAGCTGTTTTAGACGTAGTGGTTGAGTATTTCATCAACAGTTGTGTACTTAACATCAGGGTAAAGCTCCGAAGCTTCTACTCCAAAAGAAGGCTCGATTTCAAAGCATGTGTGCCCTCCTTTCACAAAAACGCAGTGACAAAGTGATAGCATTACGTTGAGTGGAGGTGAAGCTTCTGCAGAATCAAATTAACACACTAAACCCATCAGTAGGCATAGTAAACAAATTTGGAAGAAAAAATGTCTCGATCAAAACCTATGATCTGGTTGAGGAGTTGTTCTTCTGGAACATAGATTCTTTCTAGTGATTTTCCTATCTTCTTCTCCCAAAGCGTGACAAGATCGTTGAATGAGTAAGTGTTCATCGGTGGCCTTATGTATAAGATCTTGTTCAAGGTTCTTGGATCATCTACCGCCTTGATCGTATAAGTCCCAATGTCTTCTTCTTTGTTGAACACAGCTGCAAAACATTACCAAAAATATAAACCCATCAACAAAAAGAGAGGAAATAGACAAAAGAAAAAAGCTGCAGAAATTTCAGATAGCTGAACCACAGAAAGTATCCACAGATCAATGTTATAAGATTCTAACAAATACCTTTTTCGTTGTTTAGAACAACGATAACTTCTGATCATACCACTCTGCTAGTCCGTAGAGAATTTGGATCAGGATTTGCATTAAAGAAAAACAAAGTGCTCTTACCCTTGGGTTTTCCGTCACCTAAAACAATGACTTTATCTCGTGGTGCAGAAGTAGCCCCGGGCTGTGATAAAGTTGGGAGGAAGTGGCCAGCAAAGAAGTTGCATGAGACATAAGTGTAAGGAATCCCTTCAGCCTCGATTGTTCGGCGGATATTTGCCTTTGTAGCATAGGCTGATTTAGCGGGTTCGACGCATTGAACACGATCTACGTCATTTCCAAATTCTGAGGGAAAGAATCTCTGATAAGACAAATGTGAAGAAGGTGGAATATCAGAGTCTACTAAACCGTTACCCAACTCTATGCTTGCACAACATCCAAGTCCATTGGTATACTCTAAATAGTATCACAAAAGAGACCAGAACCAATTCGATGGTGTAAGAAGTAAAATTCAGCAGAAACATTGTCGATATGAAAAGAAATTAAAATGTTATATCAATCAACACAGAAGATAACAAATTCATTTAGGGATCGAAATGTAAAAATTCAATCTCATATTTAAATATTTGACAGTAGTCTTAGAGACAAAGGCAAATAGACAAAATGAAGAAAGAAATAATTAATATACCTTAACATTACCAGCTTCTTTAATGGCAGAGATGATCTTGTATTGATGTCCCAAGAGCGAGTGTCCGACGGTAGAAATCACCACATCCGCTTGCTTTATCGAATTCACAAGACTCGTATGATCCTCAAGATTTCCCTAATCCAATTTTTAGTACAGAAGTAAATCAAAAACTATAGTTATCAAAGTCTAAAAATACGATCTGCATAAACACAAAAAAAAGGATGAAACGAACGAGGAGAAACTGAACACCGAGGCTTTTGAAATTGTCGATAGTTTGAGAACGAGAGGGGCTAGTGAGCGTCGAATTTCGGACGAGAACTAAGGTTGGGTGGCCAGATCTCGCGCTTGCTTCTACTAAATATTTTCCGATATAACCAGTTCCTCCGATGAACAGGATTTTGCTCTTGTTCGCCATTTGGCCAGAGAGATGCAGAGAACAAGTCAGTATCCCAAATGATCAAATAAAAACAAAACCTTCAAGTGATGATGATGATTATAACCCTCTAGAGATGTAAACGCGGGCCGTTGATGGGCTCTCGTGAAGGCCCATTTATATTAAAGCCCTTCACTGTATAATACGCAGAGTTTTCTTTATCTCCAAGGATTGTGTGTACCATGTTCTCGCTGCAGCTGATTATTATTATTATTAACCGACTCTCTCTCTGTATTTGGATTAGACGGAGGAGAAAGAAGAAAGAAGAAAGAAAACTCTAGAAGCAGTTAAATTTGTGAAGGTATGGTACTAGTGTTTATCCCTAAATCTCTTCTTCGATTCCTTTTCAGTAATTGATAAAATCGTCTCTGCAATCTTAATTGTATACGCACAGATTATCATTTTTCGAATTTTGTTTGGGATCCTGGAGTCTTTGTTTAGGGTTCGTCGTATCGAAGTAGTTTATTGTGATTGGTTTTGGATTTGCTTTAGCTTCTTCGATACACCCAATGATTAATTTTCGGAGCAGCTCTAATGTGTAAAGAAGAAATCTACTCTCTGTAGTATTGGAAGAATGTTGAGATTATGGCAACATTATGCTTCATCCTTCTTTCTGGATTCTAACTCGTGTGCTTGTGAATATCTCATCAGAGAGGTCTTAGGTCTTTGGATTCCAATTTTGTTTAATCATTTTTGGGTTTGGATGATTCTTCTTTTTTCTGCAGGAGAAAATGGAGACCCAGAAAAATCAAACCGAGATCCCTCCCAAACCGGCCGTGAGTTCTTGTAGGAAGAAGGTAAAAGAAGATGCCACTTTCCTTGAGGATGTGAAAGATCACATTGATGAATTCATACATGCATCAATGGATGAACATAAGACTTGTTTCCAAAAGACCATTAAGAAGGTTCTTCTTCTTCTTTCTCAACTCTCTTTATAGCTTATATTTCAAAGCAAGCCTCTCGGTCGTGTTCTCTAGTTCATGTAGTATATATAAATCCGTTTGCTTAATATGCATTGGTTTGGAACATTTGCTTGTGTGTGTTTGGTAGAAATCATAGCTACTAGGGTGGGGTTTCACTTTTCAGACATGTAAACAACAGGAGAGATTGTGCAATTCATTTGCTACCGTTTGTTGTTTGTGGTTTTTACACAAGTCATGTTGTAACATTTGGCATCAACGGGAACATGACTATATGACAAGTGAGAACAAGGCTTCAACCGATGTAATCATCCAGTCTCCTAACTTAGGCAGGCTTTTGTTTTGATTGATTTTCAGATGTTTGGATTATCAAGGGCGGTGGCAGAGAAGCAAGCAGAGGAGTCAAAGGGTGTCGAGAGTCGATTGCCTCTTCAGACAACAGTGTCGGAATAGAGTTAGCTCCTAAAGACTAACGTATTAAAGTTTCTTAGTAAATCAAATGTTTTATCATTGTATGATGATACATTCTAGCATCTCTCCATTTACAAACAAAAATATTTGTAATGCTTTATGCTTCTAGCTTTACACTGAGTGCTATTATTTTCCAAAAGAGATGGTGACTCTTTAAAGAGTTGCCATATGAACTTAGAGAGATAATTGGCCCATTATGGACAGGACTGAGGCGAATTAGTCAAAAGAAAATTAAAATGTGCTTTTTAATTTAGTGAATAACACGAGAATTAACATTTCGTTTTAAAACGATCTGTAACATCAAAAAAGTAAACCAGCGATAACCAGAAAAATAAACCAACTACGGGGGCACAACATCTCCAATTACCAGCCGCCACCACCTCCACTTCCTCCTCCGTAACCACCTCCTTCCCGCCGACCACCACCACCGTATCCACCTCCGTCACGGCCTCCTCCGTATCCACCACGTCTTTCATACCCACCACCGCCACCACCATATCCACCTCCACCACGGCCTCCACCGCCGCCGCTACCTCTAGACTGAGCCTCGTTGACAGTGATGTTACGGCCGTCGAGATCTTTACCGTTCATCTCCTCGATAGCATCTCTCATGGATTTCTCGTCCTTGAAGGTGACGAATCCGAAACCCCTTGATCTTCCAGTTTCGCGATCATTAATGATCTGTCAAAGTTACAACCCGATCAGAAGCTACCAACAAAAAATTAAAATCGATCGTTCTCTGTCCGGGCTCAGAAGAAACAGGAAGACGAAACGTACCGATATTAAAGTAAGAGTAACAAAGACAGTAAGAGTAGTAATGGAATCAAGTAACAGAGAAACACAGTTCGGAAAACAGATCCGGCGAGGACCGGAATCGGGTGGAATGAATCCGGAATCCGATCGCTCGGGTTACGGACCTTAGCATCGACAACTTCGCCGAAGTGTGAGAAGGCCGTTTCTAAAGCACGATCGTCAGTAGCCCAGGCAAGGCCGCCCACGAAGCACCGGTACTCAACTTCTGCAGACATACCCTTCCTTTTCAACGGGAAAATTAGGATTTAAAGTAAAACTTGTGATCTGAGTTGATAACGACGCAGCCTCGATTTATAGGAGAGGTGACGTAGAGCTTGGGTTAGGTGATTGCTGAGTATATTCTAGGGTTTAGAGGAGGTGGGCCCCACCTACACCACATCATGTGATCATTTCTGACAGCTAAGATTCTTTCTCCAACAAAAAATATCTTTACTATCATAAATGACACTTTTATCCTTCTCCCACGTCGTTATTTCATGTGAAATGGGCCTGATCTGTAGGCCTACGAAAGTTGCTTCTATTTAAATCTTAACAATTCAATTCGACCCATTCCATAAATTTGACCCGTTTATTTTGACACACGAAGTATATTATTCAGTAAACTTTTGTCGGGTTAAATTACCGATTCAAAATCAGGAATAACATTGCTTTCATTTAAAAAATGACCCACATCAAATGTGCTTTGAAATCTTACGCTCCATCTTGTACATAACACACGTTCTCTATCTAGATCTTTTTATTTATTTTCGACAGAGTCCGCTTATTTTGAAATCACACTCTCTAGAGCCCAAATTCACATTTAAAAGATTAAACTAAATGTAGGACCGGTTTGATCTGGTTTAGTAGCAGACTGTTAATCTTGATTATCAGAACTTTTGGAGCGTTGATGGGAATGGATACTAATTATCTCACGTTATTAGTCATCCACATATCAAGTGTTATAACGAACACGTAAGAAACATTAATTATTCATTGCATTCTAACGAACATAATCAAACGTAGAAACTAGGGCTGGGCACTAATACCCGTTACCCGTCTTCGACCCGCGATCCGTCTCGTACCCGGCTCGAAAAAAAGGGTACCCGCGGCTTTCG
>OVAN01001213.1:0-43593 GCA_900406275.1 Anastatica hierochuntica | reverse complement strand
GTAAAATAATATTTATGTAAAAGAACAAGTTTCATATGATACTAGTCCTAGTCCGTGAAGAACCAACTAGCGGTTCCAATGCGGGTTGCAAAGCCTTAAATTGGACTCGTTAGAATACATGTTCTCGGACGTTTGATCTTGGGATTCTGTATTTTTTTTTGGAAGCTCAGATCGAGTGTTTGAGAGCATAGTTGTGGCATCACCCGTCAGGTGTGTGGTGAGAGTTTTCTCGATTTGTCGTGCATATTCTTGTTTGATTGTTGCACGACATATTGAGTTAACTTATTCCTAATTTGAAATGGGGGTGTTACAGACACAGTTGGTCGTACACCATGAACATGATATTATATGAAAGCTCAGGTTTTCGCCTTTGAGATAACACTGCAAGCGCATAGATAAGTACATTGTAGTGGCTCGGGATCGAATCCACAGAGACCAAAGGTAGCACGAAGAATTTCAGATCAAATTCGGGCTAAAGCGTAAAGGATGATTTGGAATGGATGCAATAAATCAAAATCAAGAAGCAAAGAAAGCAAACAAATGACTACGAGTTGTAAATCAATCAAAAAAGAGCTCGACATTGGTTATTCTCAGGAAAACATTTCATTGTTGAGTCGAATTATTGATCAGGGAACAAATTTTAAACTGTCTTGAACTCAAACACTAATATAAAATTGATCTACTTTCGTAGTATCAATTCCCTATGTATTAGAAACCTCGAGACTAACTTCCGTTGACTCTTGGATTCTAACCATGCATTCTAAACAGGTTTGATAGGTTCACAATTCACTTAAACATCAACTTCCATTAGCTGAAGATAAATTGCTCATTTAGGATTCTTTCAGACATTTAACCGAACACTTTCCAGGCGTTTAACAACCTAAGATCAGAAACTAAGTGATCAGGTTAATTTCAACATTCAGAACAGTCCTAAATAAAGATCCAATTGATCAAACCCCTAATCAAACAATTTTATGTCAACAATTCATGTAATCCCTATGTGAGAACCTAAACCGAACAAATGAACTACTCACTCATGATAATCGAACAAACACAGATCATATCAGAGAAGACATGCTTTTATTGAACAAAAACAAAGAGTAAGGGTTCAGAAAGCTTCTCCGAATTGAAGTACTGAAGTTGATTCTTCTCCCAAAGGTTGCAAATCTCTCCCTTAGCTCTCAAAGTCAGAAAAAAACATAACGAGACTAAAATCACGAGTTTAGGTTTTGATATGTAATTCGGTTCTCGATAAGTTCGGTTTGGTTCTTGTAAAATTTGGTATGCGAAATCGGGACATGGATCGACCGGTGGTGGACAAGGATCGATCGATCCATGTCCTTCTGTCAGATATTTCTTCTCTTCACAAATACTTCCTTTGATGCTTGAAATCCGTCGAAAATACGATATTTCTGCATATTTAAGCTTGATACCTGTAAAAACACTAAAGAACACAAAACCGCTCCAAAGAGAGCCAAATACATACTAAAAACAGTATTTTCGATTAAAAAACGAAGTAAAAACCTATAAAATGTTAACCCGTCAAATCCCCCAGACTTGAATCTTTGCTTGTCCTCAAGTAAAGGAAAAAAATATTAAGCCTACGGGAAAAGAAGTTTGAAAACCGAATGGATCTTATGCTATTAGTAGACCTTACTCTGTACTACTTCCGCTGACCACATATACTCAGGACAATTAGAACATTCTCCCCTAGAATTTCTGCATGACCTCCTAAGCCCATCCATACTCCAAAATTTGAACCTACATACTTAGCATTCATGATAATAACTCTCTACATCCATTCAATATAAGCGTAAAAATTTTTCACCAAAGAACTCGTAATAAGGAATTCAAGTAAGGTATTCAAGGCTTTTAGTGGTGAGACTTAGAGTGTTTCGGGTATCAAAATTGCACCACGATGCAAAACGTTATGCAAAATTGCAGGAGAGAAAGAGTATATTGATATCCATGTCCGCTAACTACCCAAATACAAATCACCACGCAAAAGTAAATCGAATACGTGTAATCTTCAAGGTGCATTCAAACAACAAAATAATAAGCAAATGATAATTTCTAAACCAGATATAAAGAAAAATAATTTAATTTTCGTTTCTTTTATATATACATATGAGAATCTAGAAGAAATTAGCAATACAATGACGTTTTTAATTTTTAAAATACCCATACAACATGAAGAAATGCAACATATCCATCTAAACCTATAAAACGCCCAACACCGAGAAATCAAACACTCAGGACCGTGTCTAAACTACCTAATTTGTTCAATCCTATCTAAGTAATTAGAAGGATCATGTCTACCCTATTCTCTCCATTGATTTTACACGTGTGCATATAATATCAAAAAGAAATGCATGGAGATTCACGGAGATAAGGTAAAGGTGTGGTGTCAGACTGAAGATGAGTTTGGTCACTCAGGATTACCAAAAAGAATTGTAGAAAAATGGGGATTACTCTCGTCGCGAAACATCTCCACTTGCCTAGGGATCTTGAACTCCACTCTCTGGTGACCAGTGAAATCAAACCTGACAAAACGCAGAAGACGGGTGATAAGAGCACCCGCAACAAAGGACTTCTTCTCAGAAGCCACCACCTTGAAGAAGGCGAACTTGTCAGCTACCACTGCGGCCATGTTCAGATCTGTAGGCGCCACATAACGGATCTGAGCTGCCAAGTCCCATGTATGTCTAACGCTAATAAAGAGAAGACCCAACTCGTCATTGGTCACAACATCCTGAATAGACTTGGCGTAGATGTGAGAGCTAAGCACCTTGGCTGCGAGGCGAAGAACATGACTGCGGATACGCGACTGCTTCGCGCTCCGAGAGACAAATTGCCTAACCGCAATATAGTCCCAAAACTCACTGGACCTCGAAAAAGTTGGTACATAAGTACCTCGACCTTGCACAAAACCAAACATTCGAGCCAAGTCCAAGAGAGAGATATAATGAAATTGACCCTGCACAATGAAAGAGAATGTGCGGTGGTCCACTACCGGATTTTCCAAATCTGGATAGACAAGGCGTGTAGATGCCAAAAAACTCCTTACATAGCTCGGGGTAGACATGCTCCTGAAGATCTAGCAAGCTCGGAGTCCCATCCTATCAAAAAGATCGTAGAAATCCCGCTGAATACCAAACGCCTCCAGGAGGTCGTCATCAATGACTAGAGTCATCGGGAATGTGATGCGTCCCAAGTCTTGCAGATGCTGCGAGTCATACTCGTCTCACTCCTTAGTAACGGGACGGTTTGTAGGATCCTTTTAAACCGATGATGTAGATTGGAGCTAGACGGATTCCTTGTCTTCAGAACTCCCCTATCTTGCGTCTACCCATAACTTGCGAAAACAAACACTTGGAAACCAAATTAGTATCTGAATCAAAACGCTGCAAACACGAAAATTATTCACTCTAATTCAAAAAGCAATGTTCTTGTTGAAATAAAGCTCCTAAACATCAAGAGCATGCATCAAATCACTTCACAAAGCAAGAACAACATCAATATGTCCAATTTTCATTTTGCATTTCAAATCCAAGTGGAATCAAACAAACTTATCGCAACCGGTCATCAAAACATGTTGTAATCATTCATAGAGATTCCACAAAAGTATAAAATTATCATCAATAAACAAGGCAAATCATGAAGAAACATGAATCCTCGCAAAAATCTAGTTTCCAAAATGCGAAATAATAAAAATACCAAATTAAATCCTTAAAACGATAAATTTTGGTGCAATCCTACTTCTAAACATCTTAGAACATGTATATACGATCATTCAAGCACCAAACATTGATTATAATTCAAGGAATCAAAAGTTCCCAAATTCATCCGAAAATACTGCTAGTAGAGATTGTGAAAACATACCTTCAAATTTGCAAAATCTGATCGGATAGAAAGATAGAGCACGAAAATCTCTTGAGTTTAGGCTTAAAAATCACTCAGATCTATTAACTTTTGAGCAAAAACGAGATTTGGGGTGATTTTTTCGTTTTGAGAGGAAAAGTGATTATGAGCAAACATACCTGATTGTTGCGTGATATAAGGTGTTTCCGGGATAAGGATCGATCGATCCTGGGACAAGGATCGATCGATCTTGGGACAAGGACCGATTAATCCTCGGACAATGATTGATCGATCCTTGTCCTTCTGTTTTTGAACAAAATTAGTCATGGATCGATCGATCCTGCGACAGGGATCGATCGATCCCTGTCCTTTTGTTTGGGGGCCTGTTTTCTGCAATACTAAAGCTAAAAACACGAAAAACGTCAAAAGCACGAAAAACCAAAACACAAAACGAAAAACACTACAAAACTAGCTAAAATGAAAAAGAAAACTACCTAGTGGGTATCCTCTCACTTAGCGCTTGTTTAAAGTCTCGAGCCTGACTGTAATGCGATCAAACGGCAGGTGTATCCGTTAAAAGAATTCACATTCTTTCTTCGGATGGCTCGTCTGCAATGTATGGATTAAGTCTATAGCCATGCAAAGTGAATCATCGTCCGTTGTCATCAAGAACGACAACTCCATATGGTTGAATCTCACCAATCAGAAATTGTCCCGACCAACACGATTTGAGCTTTCCTTGAAACAATCACAAACATGAGTTAAACAAAATTAGCTGATCTCCTACAGCGAAATGGCGTGGAATGATCTGTCTATCATGGAATGCTTTTGTCTGTTCCTTGTAGATTCTTGTGTTCTCGTAAGCATTCAAGCAGATCTCGTCGAGTTTGTCGATCTGAATCATCCACTTCTCAGCTGCAGGCTTGATATCAAAGTTCATCAAATCTGTAGCCCGAATTCTCTGGTACTCGAGTTCAACAGGCAAATGACAAGCCTTCCCGTACATCAATTGAACCTTGTCATGAAATCTCGAAGAGATTCGTCCTCGTGTTAGGGACAGGCTCCATAGGTCGACATCGGAAGTTTCTCGATCCATGAACATGGAGTGCTGCTTGAGAAATTCCGAAGAGAGCTGGCGAAAACTTTCGATGGAGTTTCACCTTAGGCGGGAGAACCACTCGAGGGCGGCTCCCTGGAGAAGCTCGACGAAAAGGTGGCAGAAGCCAACGTCTTTTTCGCCCTCCTTGAGTTTCGATCTCGCCAGCGCGATTTGGAAACTTTGATGGTAAGCTTTTGGGTCGGTGGTTCCGTCGTATGTTGGAATTTTCACCTTTCCGGGATCTGAGATCTTCGCGTTTGTTATGCGAGCAGTGAAAGGAGTCTTTCGACCCTCATTGAGGAGTCGATCGATCTCTGGTGTAGCGCTGGTCGAATGATGAATTTGCTATTTTACGGCTTTTACCTCGGCCGCGGTTTTTGCGATGTAATCGCGAAGATCGTTGAGATCATGATTAGCAGTTTTGGGAGAGGACCTGCGCGTTCTATTAGCGAATCGGGCCTGCTCTTCAGCCTGCTCTTACTGTTCGACCCAGAGGAGGTTTTCTTCTTCCTCCGTCATAGGTTCATTGAGCTCAAAATTGCGGCGAGTTTCTCGACCCTTCACCCTTCTCGGGTGCACATCAGCGTCCTCGTCCGTAGGATCGGAGTGGTCGCTGAAATCCAAGTCGATCCGCTCGGTCTCATATTCCTCCGTTTCTTTTTCAAGAGCTAGGAGGTCGTTCACGCCGGTTCGCGTTGCGACAGGTGTGACTTCATCGGGATTATGTTCTGATGGTTTCTCCTGCGCGTCCCGGAATGCTCCAGACGGAGTCACGAAGTTGATCCTTCTTCCGCGGAGTCTGGTTGCTCCACGCGGAAGGATGCTTTTGGTTCTCACGGTTAAGGCCTTAACCTATTTCGCAAGAGAGTTGGTGAGTTGGTCGCATTCTCCAGACTTCTTTTCGAGAGTCGAGAACATGTTTTTGGTCTCCTTGAACGCTGCGATGTTTGGGTCAACATTGACCGTGGTGATGTTTGTCGTCAGAGTGATTTCGACGGTGTCGCCGGCGTTGTTGCCTTCGCGAGATGGTTGGTTGTTTTGTTCGTCGGTGTTCATACCTGATCTCTGTCTTAGTGTGAAAGATATCGTGTGTGCCCCCTCTCTCTAGCGCCAAACTGTGGGAACCGAAATTCTCACTGTCAATGTTATATGGTTCACGGACTCTCTGTAGCCAAAAATCAAGAGATCAAGCAGTGAATGCGAAAGTTAATGGATAAGAAATATGAAATTAATCTGCAAGATAAGATCAAACAAAAGGCGTGAGTAAAACGAATATGCGAACAGATAGCGAGATGGATGATTAGCAAGTTTTTGACACCAACAGTCTTTTTTTGGTCCGTCAGATGGATGAGAATCTGAAAGAAACTTGAATAGCCATCAAGAAAACAGTAATAAGGATGATTAGCAAGTCTTTCAAACATCTGATCAATAAAAGGAAGTGGAAATTGATCCTTTCTCGTGGTCGAGTTAAATTTCCTGTAATTAATGCACATCCTGTGGCCTGTGATAGTCCTAGTGGGAATGAGCTCGTTCTTCTCATTAATAATGATAATGATTCCACATTTCTTCGCTATAACATGTACCGAACTCACCCATGTGCTGTCAGAAATGGGATAGATGACACCTGTACTCAAGTTTTAGAATCTTCTTCTTGACAACTTCTATCAGTTTAGGATTGAGTCTCCTTTGATGTTCGATAGAAGTCTTGGATTCATCCTCCAAGTGGGTCCTATGCATGCAGAGATCTAGAGAAATATCTGTAATATCATCCAAAGAATATCCCAACACTTTTCTATACCTCCTTAACTTCGAAAGAAGCAAGGCAGTCTCAGCATTGTTCAGATTAACATCGACAATTACAGGATATGTAGTGTTACGACCTAAGAAAACATACCTGTGTCCTACAGGTAGTGGTTTGAATTCGATTTTTGGAGCTTTCAGCTCGCTCCAATCAACACTCGGACTCGCCACCAATGAAGTAGATGTCGCAGAAGATAGCTCTTCGAGCTTGATGTATGCGACCTATTTCTCGAAAGTAGGTGCTGAATCCAGCAACTCAGCAACCTTAGAAGTACCTGCATTCAAAAACCCATACTCACCTTCAATCTGAGTCAAGGCAACTTGTAGTGGATTCTTAGTGTAGAGCTCTTCAGCATAGTCTTTAATCACATCAGCAAATGTATCGACCCAAAACGTGTGCCCATCAATGGTTGGCTTCTTCATGAATTTCTCGATGTTGAACTTCATAAACAACTTCCAAAGTCAGAGATATATTTGACCATTCTGCACATCAATCATGGCTCTAGCAGTAGCTAAGAACGGTCTTCCCATGATAATAGGATCCTTGGGTTCTTCTTCAAGCTCCAAGACTACAAAGTCTGTAAAAACATATCCCTCTCCAACTCCAACGGGAATGTTGTCTAGAATACCCATTGGTCTTCAGATAGATCTATTTGCAAGCACAAAAGACGTTCTAGTGGGTTTATAGTTAGTCAAATTCAACTGCTACGATACCGACAATGGCATCACATTGACTCATGACCCCAAATCGTATAGACATCGCTCAAAGGTAAGCGATCCAATCTTGAAAGGCAATACAAAAGGACCTGGATCCTCGCGTTTCTCCAGTGCGATGTTCTGAAGAACTGTGCTACACTCAACAGTAAGAACTGATACACCCTATTCTAATGTCATACGATCTGAAAGAATCCCCTTCATGTACCTCTTAAGAGAAGGTACCATCTTGACTGTTTCGACGAAAGGCAATCGTATGTTTAACTCACCAATAAGATTCTTCAGCTTTTTGTATTCACATTCTTTGATCTTTTGACGGGGTCTTGATGGATAAAGAGGCTTAGGTATGTTAGGTGGGGGTGGTACATACTCTTCCTTAACCTCTAGTGGTTTCGATTAATCACGAAAATCTGATGAACCCACGTCAGGACAGGGATCGATTGATCCTGGAGCAGGGATCGATCGATCCCTCTCCTTTTGTCCAGAGGCTTTATTAGCCAAGGATCGATCGATCCTAAGACAAGGATCTATCGATCCTAAGACAAAGATCTATCGATCCTAAAACAAAGATCTATCGATCCTTTTCCTTTTATTTTGTACGAGTTTTTCAACTCTTTACCACTCCTCAGCGTAATAACACTGCAATATTCCTTCATATTCTTCTTTGGTTTGGGTGGAATGACACCAGGTGGAGCTCTGTTGCTTGTAGAAGTCTTAGCAACTTGTGTTTCCAGCAATTTCATGTGAGTGCTCAATGTCTCGAACTTCCCATTGAGATCACTTTACATGTTATCCACCTTCTGATTCAAGTCCGCAGAGGACTTTGTCTGATTTTCCAGGACTTGTTGCAACATTTTCTTCAGCCTACTATCTTGTGAAGACGTAGAAGATTGTCCATGTTTCTGATTCTGATAACCCGATTGATAGTTGTTCTTGAATCCTCCTGAACCAAACTGCTTCTATTGATAGACATTGTTTCCGAAACCATTGCTCTGATTCTTGTTCTGAAACCCAGAGTTGAATACACTCTGATTCTGTTGGTAAGGCTTGTTCTGGAATTGGTTATGTTGGTTAAAACCTCTATTACCAAAGTTCCCTTGACCTCCAATGTAATTTAAATCTGCTTGTCCACCATTCAGCTCCTCAGACATGAACTTGTGATACATATGTCCCATTTTCTGCTCTTGCAACACAAGCACATCATTCTGTTCTCCAACAAAGTGCACTCCTGGCTAATCTCTTCTCATTAGCTCATTGGGATTTGACTGCATATCATCAATTCTCTTCGCATCTGATGATACAACCCCTCTATCACGATCAAAATTGGATCTTCGATTACCTTGGTTATTCGCCATGTTATTCACCAGCATATAAGCTTCTTCTACAGTCTTAGTCATGAAGTCACCATTACTCGCAGCGTTCATAATATTCTGATATTTGTTCTCAACTCCATTTTAGAAAATGTTGAGGAGAATCAAGTCTGTGAAACCATGACAAGGACATTCATTGTGGTACTCCTTGAATCGCTCCCAAGCTGCATGAAAGCTTTCGGAACCCAACTGGTGAAATCCAGTAATCTTGTTTCGGAGAGACATAGACCGTAATTTTGTAAAGAAATGCCCCAGAAAGGCAACCCCGGATCTCGTCCCTAGTCTTCAAAGAATATGGCTTTACACTTTTGTATCATCTTATAGCCTTGTCATTCAATGAGAAAATGAATAACCTGCATTTTAGAGCTTCAGCAGGTACTCTGTTGTGCTGAATAGTATTGAAGATGGCTTAAATTTATCCAAGTGGTGTATTGGGTTTTCGGATGGAAACCCATGAAACTGATTTTGTTTCACCAGGTTAATGAGAACAGTCTTGATCTCAAAGTCTCTCCTTTCGATGGAGGTGGACGAATCCCAGCACAATTCACATAGAATGCCTCAAGAGTATCATAGTGCGCCAGAGTCACACTCGGTTGAGGTTGATTTGCGCGTTGTTGCCAACTTGCTGAACACCAGCATTAACACCACCTACAGCAGGTGGGTCAGCTCTTGGAAGGACTCCAGGAAATATAGGATTTTGATGGACATGAATGTTCTCCATGTTGTCACCCATGGTTTCTACGAACTCAAACTCCTCAATAACCTCAAAAAACTTCTCTTACTTCTTTTTTCTCTCTAGACGCCCAGGTTTTGGCTCAAAATCGAGAAGATTCGCAATTTCTTGGCTTCTATTATGAGGCCAGTTTATGCACCTGAAAGCACAAAAACAAAGAAGAAAAAAAATAAGATTAAACAAAATACATAAAAACACCTTAGGCACACAATGATCCTAAGTTCTAAGAAGACCTATTGGTCCCCGACAATGGTTCCAAAAAACATGATAGCTCAGGTTCTCGCCCGAGATAACACTGCAAGCGCACAGATAAGTACATTGTAGTGGTTCAGGATCGAATCCACAGAGACTAAAGGTAGCACGAAGAATTTCATATCAAACGCGGGCTAAAGCGAAAAGGATAATTTGGAATAGATATAATAAATCAAAATCAAGAAGCAAAGAAAGCAAACAAATGACTACGAGTTGTAAATCAACCAAAGAAGAGCTAGGCATTGGGTATTCTCGGGGAAACATTTCATTGTTGAATCGAATTATTGATCAGGGAACAAATTTTAAACCGTCTTGAACTCAAACACTACTATAGAATTGATCTACTTCCGTAGTATCAATTCCCTATGTATTAGAAACCTAAAGACTAACTTCCGTTGACTCTTGGATTCTAATCATGCATTCTAAACAGGTTTGATAGGTTCACAATTCACTTAAACATCAACTTCCATTGGCTTAAGATAAATTGCTCATTTAGGATTCTTTTAGGCATTTAATCGAGCACTTTCTAGGCGCTTAACAACCTAAGATCAGAAACTAAGTGATCAGGTTAATTTTAGCATTCAGAACAATCCTAGATGAAGATCCAATTGATCAAACCCCGAATCAAACAATTCTATGTCAATAATTCATGTTATCCCTATGTGAGAACCTAAACCCAACAAACGAACTAGTCGCTCATGATAATCGAACAAACACAAATCATATCAGAGAAAGACATGATTGTATTGAACAAAAACAAAGAGTAAGGGTTCAGAAAGCTTCTTCGAATTGAAGTACAAAAGTTGATTCTTCTCCCAAAGGTTACAAATCTCTCCTTTAGCTCTCAAAGTCAGAAAAGAACATAACGAAACTAAAATCACGAGTCTAGGTTTTGATATGTAATCCGTTTCTCGATAAGTTCGGTTTGGTTCTTTTAAATTGGTATGCAAAATCGGGACAGGGATCGATCGATGGTGGACATGGATTGATCAATCCCTGTCCTTCGGTCAAGATATTTCTTCTCTTCACAAACACTTCCTTCAATGCTTGAAATTCGTCCAATGTACGATCTTTTCGCACATTCAAGCTCAATACCCTTAAAAACACTTGAGAATGAAAAATTGCTCCAAAGAGAGCCAAACACATACTAAAAACCATATTTCTCGATTAAAAACCGAACTAAAAACCTATAAAATGCAAACACATCAATGTACATGTAAATTGTATACCTTTTAAATGTAGCTAAATATAAACATACAAAATGATAACACCTTTAAAAATTAAATTTCAAACACTAAAGCATTAACATTAGTAACAACAAGGTGTACATCTATATTCGTACAAACCATGTTGCACCAGTAAACTATGGTGGACACGTTAGTCGTACACCATCAATATGATGTGTGATTTAAATGTAAATTGTACACCTTATCAAAACTCTGAACCATAATTACGTGGATAAAAATAATATGAGATTAAAAACTTGCAACTAGTTTTGAACGTTGAATGCATAATGATGTATTCGTATTTTATGAGTCATTTTGTGGTTTTATTTGAGATATATGGTGTCTTAATATGTATTATGTTCTCTTTGGAGTGGTTTTTTGTTCTTTAGTATTCTTACAGGTGATAAGCTTGATGCGGGGAAAAGATCATATGTAGGATGGATTTAGAAGCATCGAATGGAGCGTCTTTAAAGTAATGAAGTATCCATACAATATGACAGGAATCAATCGATCCTTGAACAAGGATCGATCGATCCTTGTCACGATGCAGACCATGATTTTGAATCAAACCAAAAATCAGAGACCATACCATATTTTATATACCTAGACTCGTGAGTTACTGGGATTTATGTTGTTTTTATGAGTTTTTGAGGAAGAGAGAACCTTTGTAACCTAAGAGATAAGATCCATCACTTGTACTTCGATTTCAGAGAAGAATTCTGATCTCTACTCTTTTATTCATCATTCAATACATTTTCTCTTCATCCAATTCATCTTGTGTTGCTTTGATTGATACATGTGTGTAGTCTTCTAGTTGGTTTTAGGGTTTCTCGTAGAGGATTTCCTGAATCTGTGATTGTTAGGTTGTTAAATTGGAGAATTATCAATTGATCTTCTTTTATCTTTGTGCTTAATCCTTGAATTGGCTTGATCACGTAGTTTATGAACTTAAGATATTTCACGCATCGAAAGTGTTTGATGAAATGCTTGAAAGAAAGATAAATGAGCAAATTGTCTTAGAGCAATGAAAACTGATGTGTAAGCAATTTATGAGCAAATCAATCTTGTTTAGGGTGCATGTTTCAGATTCAAAACTCAACAGAATTTAGTGTTTAGGATCTTAAAACATAGATAATTAACACTACGGAAGTAGGTTGACTATTAACTTGTGAATTCAGTTCAAGATGGCTTTGAAAACTTTCCTTGACAACAATATGCAATTTTGATGAAATGATTTCCCTGAGAACACCATGTTCCCTAACGCTTTTTCTCTGATTGAATTACAACTGCTTGTTTCGTTACTTTCTCTGTTTATTTTGATTTACAACATCACTTTACAACTCTTCTTCTTCGTCCGTAGCCCATGTGTGATTCACAGCTTTTCGTACAACCTATGGTCTCTGAGGATTCAATCCTGAAACACTATGTGTGACAATATGGAGAACTTACAGATCCGCAACAATCCTCTTTTCCCTGGAGCTCTTCACATGCTGGTGGTGGTAATAATGTTGGTGATCAACAGATCAACCAGCAAAATGTTGCAGATGCGAGGAAACGCGACGTGAAACAACCTTAACAGAGGTTCACTTTGGCGCAATATGATACTCATGAGGCTTTCTATGCAAATCGGGCTGGGATTCGTGTGCCTCCTATTGAAAGGAGAGACTTTGAAATCAAGACTGGTCTCATCAATTTGGTGCGACAGAATTAGTTTCATGGGTTGCCATCTGAGAACCCAATGCACTACTTGGAGAAGTTTGAAGCAATCTGCAACACCATTAAACATAATGGGGGTACGTGCTGAAGCTTTGAAGTGCAGGTTATTCATCTTCTCGCTTAACGACAAGACCGTGAGATGGTACAACGATTTAGAACTAAACTCTTGGACTACTTGTGACTAAATTAAAGCAGCTTTCTTGGAAAATTTCTGCATGAAGTCTCGATCTATGTCTCTAAGAAACAAGATCGTTGGATTTCAGCAATTATGTACATAAAGTTTCCATGCAACATGGGATAGATTCAAAGAGTATACGAATGATTGTTGAAATCATGGTTTCACATATTAGAATCTCCTTAACATTTCTATAATGGGGTTGAGGAGAGGTATCAGAACACCATGGACACTGCCAGCAATGGTGATTTTATGAGAAAGACTGTAGAAGAAGCATACATGTTGGTGAACAACATGGCGAATAGCCAATCAAATCGCAGGTCTGATTTTGATCGAGATAGAGGAAGTGTAGTCGTAGATTTAAAGAGGATTGATGATCTACAGTCAAAGCTTGAAGAGCTGATGAGAAAAGATCATAAAGGGGTACACTACGTTGGGGAACATAACGACAGATCTATGTTCCAAGAGAAGAAACTCGGAAAAATGTACCAAAAGTTTATAGCTGAAGAGTTGAATCATGATCAAGCAGACGTGAATGAAATTGGAGCCGAAGGGAAATATGGAAACAGAGGTTTCAATCATCAGAACCAGTTTCAGAACAAGCTTTTTGGTCAGAGCTCAAGTGTCTTCAATCCAGGATATCAGAATAAGAATCAGAATCAGAACAGTGGTTTTGGGAACAATGGATATAAATAGAAGCAACAGTATGGTTGAGGGGGTTTCAGGAACAACTACCAGTTAGGTTACCATAATCAGAACCAGGGACAGTCTTCTACATCATTCCAAGATAGTGATATGAAGAAAATGCTACAGCAAGTGTTGGAGAATAAGACCAAGTCCGCAAAAGACATAAATTAGAAACTGGACAACATGTACAATGATCTTAGTGGGAAGTTTGAAACATCGAGTACTCATATGAAGTTGCTGGAAACATAGGTTGCTCAGACTTATTCTAGCAACAGAGCCCCGTCGGGCGTCATTCTAGGCAAACCGGAAAAGAACCCCAAAGAGTATTGCAATGCTATCACGTTACGAAGTGGAAAAGAGGTTCATAATTTGTTTAGGATAGTTAGACAGAGATCGACCGATACCTGCACAAGGATCGATCTATCCATGCTAAAAAACACTTCCCAGAAATCAATACAGCTAGACAGGGATCGATCGATCCCTACACACGGATCAATCGATCCTCATCCAGACGTGAACACACCAGACTTAGATGATAAAACGAAGCAATTGGAGGTTTAAGATGATTATGTACAATCCCCACCTTATGTCCCTAAGCCTCCATACCCTTCAAGACCCTGTCTAAAGGTCAAGGAACACGAGTATGAGAAGTTGAAGAATCTCGTTGGCGAATTACATATGCAGTTGCCTTTCGTAGAGGCAGTCAAGATGGTACCTTCTCTTAAAAGGTATATGAAGGAGATTCTCTCATATAGAATGACCTTAGAGCAGGGTGTGTTAATGCTTACTGCAGAGTGTAGCGTAGTTCTACAAAACATCACACAAGAGAAATGTGAGGATCTGGGTCGTTTTCTATTACCCTACAGGATTGGATCACTTACTTTTGAACGATGTTTGTACGATTTGGTGGCTGGTGTCAGTGTGATGCCCTTGTCAGTATCTCATCGGTTAAATCACACAAACTATTAGCCCACAAGAATGTCACTAGTACTTACAGATAAATCGATTGGTAGACCAGTGGGTATTCTAGACAACATCCCCGTTGGAGTTGGATAAGGCTATGTGTTTACGGATTTCATAGTCGTGGAACTTGATTAAGAACCCAATGATCATATTATCTTGGGTAGACTGTTCTTATCTACTGCCAGAGCTATGATTGACGTGCAAAACGGTCAAATAGATCTCTGTCTTGGGAAGTTGACTATAAAGTTCAACATTGTAAAATCCATGAAGAAGCCTACCATTGATGGACACACGTTTGGGTCAATACACTTGCTAATGTGATTGAGGACTCTGTTGAGGAACTATACACTGAGGACCCACTACGAGTTGCTTTGATTGAGATTGAGAGAGATTATGGGTTTCTGAACGAGGATAAATCTGAGGCTGCCGCGTTGCTAGACTCAGCACCAACAATACAGAAGCAGGTCACATACATCAAGCTCGAAGAGCCATCTCCTGCAACATCAACAACACTAGTGGCAAACTCAGAGTCTAATTGGAGCGAGGTAAAAGCTCCAAAAATCGAACTCAAGCCACTACATGCAGGACTGAAGTACATGATCTTAGAGAAGGGCATCCAAGTTGACATGGCCAAGATAGAGGTGATGAAAAGTCTGCAACCTCCTACATCTATCAAGGATATTCACAACTTCCTTGGACACGCAGAGTTCTACAGAAGGTTCATCAAGGATTTTTCCAAGATTGCCAGACCTCTAACATGATTACTTTGTAAGGAAATTAAATGTAATTTTGATGATTATTGTTTGTTAGCCTTTCAGACAATTAAGGAAGCACTAGTCAGCGCTCCAATTGTGCAGCCACCAAATTTGGATTTACCTTTTGAGGATGTGTGACGCCACTGATTATGCAGTAGGAGCATTGTTGGGTCAGAGTAAGGATAAGAAGCTCCATGTGATTTATTATGCCAGCAGAACACTTGATGACACTAAGATAAAGTATGCAACTACAGAAAAGGTGTTATTGGTTGTGGTTTATGCATTTGAGAAGTTTAGACAGTATTTGGTGAGATCCAAAGTTATTTTTCACACCGGTCATGCAGCCTTGAGGAATCCTATATCTAAAAAGGATGCTAAACCGAGATTGTTGAGATGGATATTGCTGTTATAGAATTTGATCTGGAGATTCGGGGCAAACGATGTATTGAGAATGGTGTTGCTGATCACCTTTTTCCTCTGCAAGTGGTACTTGAGACTCCACTTGATGATAGTCTTCCATAGGAGAATGTCTATATGGTCACCTTGCTGGAGGATGAGTATTTTGATGGAGCAAATGTTTTAGCCATTAGAAAAATCCATGATGAGATTCCTTGGTTCACAAACTTTGTAAATTATTGGAGTTCCGAAGTAGAGCCAGCAAATTTCATATATGCGAAGAAAAAGTTCCTCAGAGACGTTAGACATTATTTCTGGGATGATCCGTTTAACTACCAGATATGTTCTTATGGTCTTTTTCGTAGGTGAATTCCAGAGTCAAAAGTGCAAGGTATTCTTTATCATTGCCATGGTTTACAGTATGTTGGACACTTCACTACCTTCAAGACAGTTTCGAAGGTACTACAAACAGGTGGCCTACTATGTTCAAAGACGGTCATGATTTCATTTCCAAGTGTGATGCCTGTAAGAGAAATTGAAATATCAGCAAGAGAAACGAGAAGCCTCAGAACTTCATCTTAGACCTTGAGGTATTCGATGTTTGGCGGCATTGATTTCATGGGCCCCTTCCCACCATCCTAAGGAAATCAATACATCTTGGTTGATGTAGACTATGTATCCAAATGGGTTAAAGCCCTGGCCAGCCCTACAAATGATTCCAAGGTCATCTTAAAGATGTTTAAATAAGTGATCTTCCCTTGATTTGGAATCCCCAGAGTTGTCATCAGTGATGAGGGATCCCACTTTATCAACAAGCTATTTGAGAGTATGCTGAAGAAGCACGAATTTCGACATAAAGTAGCTACACCTTATCATCCTCAAACCATTGGTAAGGTGGAGATTTCCAACAGAGTGATTAAGGGAATCCTGGAGAACACAGTTGGCAAGACGCGAAAAGACTGGGTTGTGAAGCTTGATGAAGAATTATAGGCATACAATACTGCATACAAGACTCCTTTGGGAACAACGTCATATCATCTAGTCTATGGGAAGTCTTTTCACTTGCATGTTGAGTTGAAGTACAGTGGATTATGGGCTATGAAGTTGATGAACTTCGACATCAAGCCTGCAACTGAGAAGCGGATGATTCAAATCAATGAACTTGATGAGATACGCCTGAATGCCTATGAGAACACACGAATCCACAAAGAACAGACAAAGGCATTCCATGATAAGAGAATCATTCCATGCCATTTCGCTGCAAAAGATCAGGTACTCTTATTTAACTCACGTTTAAAGCTATTATAGGTAAGCACAAATCGCGTTAGTCGGGACCATTCATGATTGCTGAGGTTTGACCATATGGAGTCGTCATTCTTGAAGATAATGGACATAGATTTACTATGAATGCCCAACGATTGAAGCCATACATTACAAACGCGCCACCCAAAAAACGAATGCGAATTCCTGCGACAGATCCACTTTTGGTCTGATCGCATTACAATCAGGTTCGTGACCTTAACCAAACGCTGAGTGGAAGACAACCCACTAGATAGTTTTTGTTTCATTTAGCTAGTTTTTTGGTGTTTTTCATTTTTGGTTTTGGATTCTCTATGTGTTTTTGGGTTTTGGATGCATGAAACAAGAATTTCTAGACAAACGGACATGGATCGATCGATCTATGTAATTTTATATGATCTAGCAAAATTGGGCAGTTAGACAGGGATCGACCGATCCCTGCCCAGGATCGATCGATCCCTGTCATGAAAACATATTAAAACGCGTCGTAGATCAGATTTTTTTCAAACACAATTTTTCACTACCAAATGAAACCAAAAACTCCACACTCGATTCTCAACCATTTCTTCACGGACCGAAGTAATTTTTGGCTCTAAATTCCTTAATGTTTTACCCTCTTTCATTATATCAGATCGGTTTTAGTCAAAGGTATGTGCAAACAATCTCAACTTGGATTTTCGTCACTTTTTAGGTGAATTTTGGAAACTTTCGTTTCCTTGATTTTAGCTCTAGATTTAGTGTTTGAATGACGATATATGCTTGATAGATGATTTTTGGAAATAGGATTACACTTGAATTAAGTGATTTGCGGAATGAATTTGGTGATTTTGAGATTTCGCGTTTCGGACGCCTGTAGTTTGCGAGGATGCATGTTAACACTATTTTCCTTTGACTTGATGCTATTACTCTTTAAAGGCATACATGTGAATGACTTCTATTTGTTTTGATGCTTGGTTGCAATGATTTTGATGAATTACGCTTGGACTATGAATACAAAACAAAAATTGGATGAGTTTGATGATGTTCTTGATTCTGTGAACTATTTTGATGCGTACTCTTGATGTCTATGAGTTTGATTTAAACAGAAACATCAATCTTTGATGTCGAGATGATAATTTTCTTGTTTTTTGTGGTTTGAATTGGTTCCTAATTTGGTTCCCAAATGTTTATTTTTGCAGGATATGAGTAAAAGAAAAGCAGGAACATTGCTTAAAGTACCTGCGATGAAGCCTTTACTCGTGCAGCGCTTAAGAAAGACAGACATCTTACATCCCATTGTGTTACTCAAAAATGGAATGAGCACGACTCTCAGTTCTTAGTAGACTTGGGGCATATTAAGTTCCCCATGACCCGTGTCATCGATCTCGCCCTTCTTGACACATTGGAGATTTGCGAGGATCTCTTTGCCTTTTCCAGAGGATGGGACTCCCTGGCTTGCTCGAGCTTGAGGAGCATGTCTATCTTGAGCTCTCTCGTGAGTTCTTGGCATCTGCGCGCCTCGTCTACTAGGATCTCAGCAACCCTGTAGCGGACCAAGGCACATTCTCTTTCATCGTGCTCTGTCAGTTCTATTCTATATACCTCATCGATTTGGCACGAGTTTTTGGTTTTACCCAGGGTCGTGCTACTTATGTTCCACATTTTCCGAGGTCCAATGATTTTTGAGACTACATTGCCGTCGGGCAATTTCTCACTAGGAGTATGAAGCAGTCTAGCTTCCGCAATCTCGTTTTTAGACTTGCAGCCAAGATCCTCAGCTCCCATATATACGCACAAACTATTCAGGCTGCTGTTACCAACGACGAGTTGGGTCTTTTGTTCATTGGAGTTAGACACACTTGGGATTTGGCTGCTCAGCAACATGGTCATTGTTATTGCTGACAAGTTCGTCTTCTTCAAGGTTATTGTTCCTGAGAAGAAGTCTTTTGCTACAAGCACCCTGATTACTCGTCTCCTAGTTTTTGTGAAGTTCTATTTCACTGCTCACAAGAGGGCGGAGTGCAAGCTCCCTAAGCAGGTGAAGATCTGGAGAGATAAGAGACCTAACTATGCTTTCCTCGATGGGAAGCATCTCACGCGCTCTTCAATTTTATCTTCTTCCTGGAAGAAGTGCATTGCTGATTCGAGACCTTTTATCTACCACTTCCAGGATCGCCAGCAGAGGTCTCTATACATTGAGCTGCCATGCCCCGACCTGACTTCTATTGTTGATACACTGGGAGTTGAGTTTCTCCCACCAGTGGACTGTCTCTGCCCATGTCCCATTCTTTAAGAAGGTTTCCTTAGGCACTTCTGGGGACCATGATAATGATGCTGATTATGAGGCACACATGCCTCCTGGCCAAATTAATCCTAAGATCGCAGAGTTCTTTCCAGAGGATTTTAGTGCATATGATCTCAATCCATCTCCGCCAGTTACTTGTTCTGAGACAGAGTACAGAGCTTGGTCTATCCATAGGCGCCAAAGAGAGATGTCTTTTCTGCAGTTGTTCGGCAGAGGGATGTCCAAGATAGGGCGTCTACTTGCTTGCACTCCTCATAGGCAAGTTAGAGAGGATGCTATCAGACGCACAACGCCTCCAATCACTGCAGTTGATGCAGATGATGATGAGGATGAGGAGACACAAGAGAGGAGGATGATGAGGAGGAGACCCGCGAGGCACTTGAGCAAGAGGAGGCTAGGTGAGCAAGGCACGCTCCAAGAGGAGAGCAGACCATGCAGCCGAAGATGCAGGCAAGCGTCCCAGAGCCATGCCAAGAGCCAAGCCCAATGCCAGTAGTTCTAGATCCAAATCCACACAATAGACCTTCTGTTCTTTTTCTTTTTAGTTTTGGGTTTCTTTGGACTTATACTATCTATCTATACTTACCCCTCTCCGGATTTGTTCCACATTGAAATGGTGTGAGATAAGTTTGGGGGAGGCTAGTTTTGCTGGGTGTTTTCTTTTGTTTGATGTTTTATTTGAGTCGGTTTTTTCATGTTTTATTGAGTCGGTCTTTATGGATTATGGTGTTTTATGATGATTTTAGATTATTGACTCTGTGCATTGCAATTCATTTCTATTCGTATTGAACATTTTTCTTGAGTTTACCATAGACAAACCGAAATACGTCATCACCAAACTCCCGACCAGAAATCTTTGAAACTCAAGTTTTTGTCAGAATTATTTTTAACTCTATTTATCTGTAATACTAATGAACTTAAAATCTTTGATCCAAGAACTTTGACGTTAGCCTTTTATGGTAGCAAACGAGCAAGATTAAATTTATAAAATCTAAGTCACTCAACAATTCTGCAAGAAAAAGGGGTTGAGGTGTAGTACTTAAGGTATAGTCCGAGGATTTAGAGGCTTATCTAGAAGAACCTAAGCAAGGAGAATACACTAGGAATCTTATTCTAGGAGGGTCAATTTGGATGGGTGTTTTCACTAGTCTCCACTAAATCTAATCATTAACTAAAGCAAACATAATCAAAAAGCATAAATAAAAGAAATAAATAAGCAAGCAATACGTAAAAGGCAAGAAAGGAACAAGCTTTGAAAGTAAACTATAATAAATATCGAATCTCGAGATAGCAGCAATTGGTTCGGGCTTGGTATAGACTTGTGATGGACTTTTCTAAGGCTTTATTAGAAGATTGAAACTATTCCTAGGCCAAGGATCCTCCCTTAATTTATCTACCCACTCTCATGGCCAAGATCTATTCACCCATACACATTACAAGGCTCAACTCTCGCTTGTTGCCTATCTAAAAATGTAAGTGATAGTGTTCTTCAAGCCCTTCTAGCAATCTATCACCTAGGTAACATCCACTCTCATGGGTCCAAGTGAAAGACATAGGTCTTGTTTTCTCAAGCATTTCATCGAACACATTCTAGGCATCAATGAGCAAGCAATGGATTTTGAAAAACTAAACAAAACCTAGTAAGGAATCTATGCCAAAATCTAGCCTAATCATCCATCAAAACCTAGATCTAACCCTAGCCTACTACATCTCAAAATTCTAGAAGGATCTACTCACTAAGTGTCATGGAAATCTAAATACAATGGTTTTGTCTTTGAGCTTCTATGCTCTTACTTTTAGATCTAAAAAGAAAGAGATGAAGAAGAGAAACACAAATCTAAATAAAAGAAAGCAAAAAATTTATTACAAGTCTTTAGATCTTGATAATTATGAGAAAGAACAAGAAAAGTTGTAAAAATGATCAAAGGTATGTTCTTGGAACAAATGGGAGGCTATTTATATTAAAGGAAGAAAGAGAAGTTGCCCTAAAAGCAATTTATGCCGTCTGTGCATGCCAATATCGACACTATGCATGTGCCTATCGACCATGCTGGTCTATAATGGCATGCATTTGGCAGCATGTCTATCAGTGCATGTGGTTATTGATCCTACGCATGCCACTATCGACCAGGCAGGTCGATAGCCACATGCGTTTGGGGCTTCTTCTCTGGTCCTTTGTTAGCTCCATTGCCTCCATCCATCTCAAATGCATTTAGTGCTTGATTTCCATGATTTCTTAGTTCCATATCTACCTCGAATCCATCCCTAGAGCCTCCATTAAGCCCCTCCAAAAGTAGAACCTACAAATGCAAGAAAATGTATGCATATGCATCTAACTCTAAAATTATACTCTAGACTCAATCTATATGGATTCTAAGGCTAAAATAAAATATATACAACCTAAAAGTGGATGAAACTAAGCTAAAATGTATGTAAATATGCATGAAAATATGTACACCTCAACTCCCCCGGACTTGTCCTTTGCTTGTACTCAAGCAAACAACAAAGACCGATCATGGAAGTGAGGTTTGAAAGCGGGAACTCAAAACCAAGATAGAAAAGTAATACCTTCTTCCCAATGTCCTCAAGACAAGTATGATGATGCAAAGATAATCTAAGAGCCTATGTACTTCTCAATGATCATCGCAAAACAAACTCTTAGAATCTAAGCTAGGTATGCATAGACAATCCTATCACAATTCCTTGTTACATTCATTTAAGCTTAGGTATGAGTTCTTACTTATGGGCAATGCATTTCATCCATTCGGTTTGGAGTTTTAAAAAAAGGTTCTATGTACAAGGAAGTGTAAAAAGAAGAGGATTCACTCGATTTGATGGTGGTTTCTCTCAAAAAGTAGTGCAAGACAATAGGCAAAAGCAAGGTGGTAGCCGAACAATTTACGCATACAAAGCATTTACTTCCGCTAACTGTTCCCACCCATTGCTTCCTAAGGATCTAGACACTTACTTTATATATTTCCCATCCTAGAACTAAAAACCACAAACCTTTTATTCAGCAAAACTCACTCATTCTTTTTCTTTTTGTAGACAACTAGAGATTCTTAGATATTTTACTTCTTAACTACTAATCTTCTTTGGATTTTAAGAGCCACTAGTCTAATCGCTTTGGATTCTTTCTTTTCTTTTCAAAGGTGGACTCTCTAAGCTTTTAGTTTCTAAGGTTAGAGTTTAAACTTGATTCTAATCTCTAGTGTCTCATTCTTTCACTTCTTTTCTTTCTATATTTTCGATTTTCTCCCTTCTTTTTCTTTCTTTTATTACCACAACCTAGGATCATATCTACAATAAGGAACATTTACTTGACTCTATATACACCAACCATTCCCAAGACTCAATCAAACCCAAAAATCTAAGGATTTTCCCCTCCTAAGACTCTAGTTAACCTTAAAGTGAGGCTAACTCTACGGAAGTATCCTTTTTGTTGTTCAACTTCAATTCACTGGGGTTTTTGCCCATGTGTGCACCTTCCAAAATAGGTCTAACATATCAAAATAATAGGGGGCTTTGAAAGAAAATTTTAAGGGTTTTCAAGGGTTGTCTACTAGTTTAAAGATGAGAGTAGCCATTTGAGCTAAGAAAGGGTGGTAAAATAGGTTATAACATAGCTCAAATGTTAATGTTTTTACCATGGTAAAGTATAGAAAAGCCCATAAGAAAAATTTTAACATTCAATTAAGTCAATCTTAGGTAAGAATTGACATCAAAACACCATCTACTTCAACTTTCGCAAAGGCCATCGAGCCTTAAATTCCAATCATTGATTTTATAAAGACTAAAAGTGGTCTATGCAACATTGTACTTCTAGTGAGGGCATTGGTCATTAAGCAAAAATTAGCTACCTAAGAGGTAATTCTATCATTGTTACCTATGAAAGAGGCAATCCAATATGCTTCTAACAACCTAAATATGCACAAATGCAAACTATATACATTGCTTTTAAAAACAAATTGAAAATCTTTATGGATTTTTTAAAAAATTTCAAACTTTTGTGTTTTTCGAAATTTTTTGATTTTTTGGTTTTTTTTATAAATCATAACTATATACAATGCAAGACTCAAACATGATGAAAGCGAAAACATCAAAACTTAAACGACATCGGTACGAAGGTTCCACCTTCAGATTTAAATTTCACCGTCCTGGTGAATCCTAAGCAATGAGAGTGACCTTTAAAAACACACAAAGAAAGAAAATATGGGTGGTATAAAAATGGTAAGTAGGTGTACCTTCGGAACACTCAAGTGTATGAGTGTTGAGTGGATGAAACGGAAGAGTCGAGCTCTTTGTTGTTGTGCAGGGACCTCCGTGGCCATGGTGATGAAGGACCGACAGGGTCTTTCCCGTTCCTCCTTAGTGGTGGATCTTGAAACGAAGTCCTTTGTGGGTTCATCTTTTACTCATGTTTTTCATGGATCACCAATGGCATATGAGCTATGGATTGTCTCGGTCTTTCAGAATCACGCCTTGGACATTCTCTAATGTCTTAATCACTCTCGCTTGAGCTTGCATATTTTTTGTACCTTGCACTTCTTTTGAAGCGCCTCATTAGTCACGAGAGCATATCTCCTTGTTTTCTTATGAACTTGGCGTGCCTTATTAGTTCAATCTCCAAGCATTGCTCATATGGTGTTCTTAGATGTGGTGTTGTTCCAAATTGGCTGAGGAGTGAATGGCCATATATGTCTTGATGTCTCCTCCTTGGGGTTAGTTTTGTTCAAATAGTCTTTGAAGTCTTGGTTTTCCTTGTAGAGTGGTTCGCTTGTAGTAAAGATGGCTTGGTAAGTGAAACTCGATGTCCTTGTTCATTGTTGCTGATTTATGCTCCGATTCTGGCATAGGAAGGTTACAAGCCCTCCATCTTTTTTGTTCATCCATGAACAAGTAGATCACTACATCTCTAAGACCATATGCAAAGGTGAATTGCCTTTCCACTAAGTAAAGCATGTCCATTGTGGCTCCCTCTTGGCAGTTTTCGGTCCTTCTTTCTTCTTTGACATCTTCACCTTCCCATTCATCAGTTTCAATTCCAAGGTAGTAAAAAATGGAGTGAGCATGCCTCCAATCCTTGTGACGGGATGGTTTATTCTCCTCATTTCCTCCGCATAAATAAGGAGAATACTTACAAACATAAGACCAAGGTTGGTGTTGTCGCCCAAGTAATCTACCCATCTCTCTCCATTTTGGTTCTTTAAATACCTCTTCAAACCTTGGAAAACCACTTGATAGCAAGCTTAGTCATTATCTTGGGGCTTCCCATCACAAGGAAGGTATTGGCCACAAACTTCATTGTATATCGGATTTTTGGGTTCCGAATCTTTGTTATTGTGACCGAGCCCTCCATGTTTTCCCCAAGGGCAGTTCTTTTCCAAATTTTGTTCAAATTTAAACCATCCTCAAAACTGGCTCCATTTTTGATGGTTCAAACCCGTAGACTTCACATACTTCTCGTGTTGAGATCTTGTATTCATCATCCTTTACCATAAAGGCAATGTATCCAAAACCGTGTCCAAAGTCTCGTTCTCCTTGTTGAAAGTGCAACGTAGATATGAATTAAAGTGTTTGTTGTGTGTAAGAAGGATGGTGCATCCTGAACAAACTTTCAAGACCCATTCTTTTTAGCAATGCTCGTACGTGGTCATGAATAGCCATGTCTCTCAACAAATTATCATCAATTCACAGTGTTGCTTCCACTTTCGAATGCTTTTGGAGATATAAGTAGATATTTTGCTCCTTAATCGGCCAATATTGGTAAGATAATCATATAGCGAGTTGTTGTGGTGCCATTCTTGCTTGGTACCTACACTTAAAAAGTATAGGTAAGGTGAGTTCAAAATTTAAAGAACAAACGAAAATGCAAAAAGATTTAGCTTTGAACCGATATATATAATTAAATCAAAAAGCACAAGGTTCCGGTTCTTAGCAATTTCCCTAAACTAATTCATGATTCTAAATGTGATACACTCAAAAGAAGCCAAAATGCAATCATTCAAAGTGATATACATATCGGCCAATAGGAATTTTCACACAAGACTGCATTTGATTTTCACACTTTCCATACTTAGAATCAAGTGGATCTTACTTAAATACCAAGTTTAAAATCCATTAATCATCATTTCAAGAACATTTTTAAATTTATACATAATTTGCACTTAATATAATATGTCTAAATTCACAATTATGGACCAAACTCAAAGTAGTAAATGTTAATTATGTACAAGCAAACAAGCATTCAACAACCAACACTTTATACTAAATAGAAATCAAAAATAACCTTTCTCAAAAAAATTCCTATATGATCGAAATTTTCAAGATGACGACCATGCCTAGAAATGTCCCAAACTTAGAAAATGACTCATGAAACTATTCTCATCTAACACCAATCACACATATCAATCACAAAATTAAAGTTTTCCCAAAATTGAATTCAAAAAAACTATTCCCTCCACTATTCATCCCAAAAACACAATTTTGATTCATGCATTTCTAGTTGTCTCTAGGTGCTTCAAGTTCATAAAACACTAACAACTAAACTTCTCAATAACTAATAAACCACAAAACATCACAAACACCTTCATATGAAAGCAATCAAAAATTCAAGAGAGTAAAAGTGAAGGTTTTTAGTTTTATACCTTGTTCTTGATGCTTTTCAAGAGTGGAAACTTGATAGGAGTTAGAATGCACATTACAAGAATCAAAATGTAACATCCTGGCCCGTAAAATCGGTCCAGTTTAAGTTTTTCTTAATTAGTCCCAATTGTTTAAAAAGCCCGCTCTATCTTTTTAATTAAGTGTCCCACATTGTTTAGGAATAGAGACCTAATCCTAATCCCTTCCCTATAAATATAGGACTCCCCTTAGACTTTAGAAACCACAAAACCCTGAAAGCCAAACTTTCTTCTTTTTCCCTGTGATTTTCGAAAACCCTAAAGAGAAAGAGATAAATTTTGTGAGGAAGAGAGAGATAAAAAGAAAGAGATGACCATGCTTGGCAAAAGATCTGAAATAGAAGAGAGATTTGAAACCCTGTAGACAAAGAGGAACATGGATTCGCTGCCGCCGCCGCCGCCACCGCATATGGAGCCACCGCCGCTGTGTTCACCGGTGAAGCCGCCGCCGTAGCTGGTGTAGTACCCGTAGTCTTATCCTTAGCCGCAATAGGACCCATCCTGTCTTCAGATCTAATCCCTGCAGCCTCCAGAGACATTAGGCTAAGGTGAGGATGTAACTAATTCTCACTGAGTTTAGATTTCTTCTTGGTTGCGTTAGTCTAGGGTTAAACCGAAGCAGTATCAAGCTATAAGCCTTGATGCAAATATTTTGCCTGTATTATTTATTGCTATGTTATATTGACTATACGCCTAGAGTGCAATTGCTTGAATTAGTCGCTAAGTCGACACTGCTTTTCTTAGATGAATGTTAGGTCTTATTTGCGTGATCACATAGAAATGTTAATTTATTCAAGATTAGGTTAACCTGGTATTGGTTGAGAATTGCGAAAGAGATGATGAATGCATGTAATTGGATGAGATGATCTTGCTTGTGTTTGACGGGCTGACGAGCCTGTGGAAGTCCTGTATGGCACGGAACTGGGTTCTGTTGGAAGTCTTGTATGGCGCGGTGATGTGTTCTCCGTTTGAATGTCTTGTATGACATATGGAACTCCTGTATGGCGCGATGATGTGTTCTCCGTTTGAATGTCTTTTATGACATGTGGAAGTCCTGTATAGCACATGGAAGTCCTGTATGGCACATGGAAGTCCTATATGGCGCGGTGATGTGTTCTCCGTTTTTTTTTAAATTGTGTTGATTGATTGAGATCATGACATGTTATTGGCTTGCTTGTGCAGTACGCTAGGTAATTTGTTTGGAAGCTTTGGGTTTAGGTTTAGACTTTCAGGAGCTGAATAGGAGTTTCAGCAACGTGGTTTTAGTTGCGTTCTCAATGAGTGACTTGGTTGTCGGGAAGTCACTCACCCCTTTCCCTTTTTCTGTTTTTCCTTTCTATGGTGTTCTGACAGGTTAGAAAGGCTAGAAGTGACGGTTTAAGTTCATATTGGTGGTTTAAAAAGACGGTTCTGGTGTACCTATTCAGTTAACCTCGGTCTATCGGGGTCGGGTGTTACATTTTGGTATCAGAGCTTAGGTTAAAGACCACTCCGGTTCTAACCCGAAGGGTCGTAGATTTTCAAAGGAAATTTTTGGGTTTTTACTTAGGATTAGATGCACGTGCAAAAAATTTTATATTCGTGATTCCAAACGCCAATATGACTTTGATCTAGCTTATAATTGTAGTCTTCTTTTTCGGTCGGTTCTTCAGCGAGGGAGGTGACATCTACACGCAAATGGGCTTCACAACGAGGGCTACCGCCAGGAAGAGCATACCGCCTTTCATTCATCTCAAGAAGAGCTCGTCACCCTCCACTAGTTCCGAGGATTGTGTACCGTACCACTGGCGTCACAAGATTCCACGGAGGGCTAAGCCGATCAGATACGCGATTCAGCTGGAGAATTCTTCTTCTGAATCAGACCCTGCGCCAGAATGTGACTCAGACAACACAGTAGATCAGCCCACACCCTTGGGATCAGACGATGAAAACAAGACAGACCTGGAAGAGGACCCAGAGGAGGATCCGTTGTTCTTGATGCTTTTCAAGAGTGGAAACTTGATAGGAGTTAGAATGCACATTACAAGAATCAAAATGTAACATCTTGGCCCATAAAATCCGGTCCAATTTAAGTTTTTCTTTATTAGGCCCAATTGTTTAAAAAGCCCGCTCCATCTTTTTAATTAAGTGTCCCACATTGTTTATGAATAAAGACCTAACCCTAATCCCTTCCCTATAAATATAGGACTCCCCTTAGAATTTAGAAATCACAAAACCCTAAAAGCCAAACTTCCTTCTTTTTCCCTGTGATTTTCGAAAACCCTAAAGAGAAAGAGAGAAAGTCTGTGAGGAAGAGAGAGATAAAAAGAAAGAGATGACCATGCTTGGGAAAAGATATGAAAGAGAAGAGAGATCTGAAACCATGCAGACAAAGAGCAGAAACTCTTGCAGCCCCAGGAGGAACCTGGAGTCGCCGCCGCAATGATCACTGGAGGGATCACCGCCACTGCCGCCGCATATGGAGCCACCGCCGCCGCATATGGAGCCACCGCTGCTGTGTTCACCGGTGAAGCCACCGCCGTAGCTGGTGTAGTACCTGTAGTCTCATCCATAGCCGCAGTAGGACCCATCCTGTCTTCAGATCCAATCCTTACAGCCTCCAGAGACATTAGGCTAAGGTGAGGATGTAACTAATTCTCACTGAGTTTAGATTTCTGCTTGGTTGCGTTAGTCTAGGGTTAAACCGGAGCAGTATCAAGCTATAAGCCTTGATGCGAATATGTTGCTTGTATTATGTATTGCTATGTCATACTGACTATACGCCTAGAGTGCGATTGCTTGAATTAGTCGCTACGTCGACACTGCTTTTCTTAGATTAATGTGAGGTCTTATTTGCGTGATCACATAGAACTGTTAATTTATTCAAGATTAGGTTAACCTGGTATTGGTTGAGAATTGCGAAAGAGATGATGAATGCATGTAATTGGATGAGATGATATTGCTTGTGTTTGACGGGCTGACGAGCCTGTGGAAGTCTTATATGGCACGGAACTGGGTTCTGTTGGAAGTAATGTATGGCGCGGTGATGTGTTCTCCGTTTGAATGTCTTGTATGACATGTGGAAGTCCTGTATGGCGCGGTGATGTGTTCTTCGTTTGAATGTCTTGTATGACATGTTGAAGTCCTCTATGACACGTGGAAGTCCTGTATGGCGTGGTGATGTGTTCTCTATTTGTTTGTTAAATTGTGTTGATTGATTGAGATTATGGCATGTTATTAGCTTGCTTGTGCAGTACGCTAGGTACTTTGTTTGGTAGCTTTGGGTTTAGGTTTAGACTTTCTGGAGCGTAATATGAGTTTGAGCAACATGGTTTTAGTTGCGTTCTCACTGAGTGACTTGGTTGTCGGGAAGTCACTCACCCCTCTCCCTTTTCCGTTTTTCCTTTCTATTGTGTTCTGACAGGTTAGAAAGGCGAGAAGTGACGGTTTAAGTTCAAACTGGTGGTTTAAAAAGACGGTTCTGGTGTACCTATTCAGTTAACCTCGGTCTACCGGGGCCGGGTGTTACGCAAAATTTCTCAAACTTTCTCACAAATTCTCTCTTTAAAAATCAAAACTTTTCTTTAGCAAAGTTAGAGGATGAATGTCGATTGTAATGAGAAAGAGAGAGAAGAATGAGAGTGAAAAGTAGTGGTTAAGAGTAAAAGTGTAAAAAGTTATTTTCAATTTGGTTCTTAGGTTTTCAAAATTCTTGATTTCTTTGAAAACTTTTGCAAAATAACCCAAAATAAGAAATTTTAAAATTAAGGGAAAAATTCTTTCTTGAAGTTTTGAAAATTATGACCAAAGGTTTGAAATTGCATAAAATTTTTTTAAGTTTTTTCAAATCAAGCTTTTGCAAAATAACTTTTGAAAATATTTTAAAATGGTGAAATGCAAATGCATAACTTGAATTTAAGAGAACTTACCTTAACACAAGGAGTGTTCTTAGTATTAAGTCATAGTTACTCATTGAAAGTGTCTACACCTTACTCCTTTGTGGTTTTCAATCCTTGACTACAATGATTCCCTTTTGCACCTAAGCTTGAACAAAAGAATGACTTTGGAACAAGATTGCTCCAAGACATACCATCATTATTGAATTTTAAAAGACTTGAAATTTTAAGCTTAAAAGGAATATGTACAAAGGATACTAATGGGATTGTCTCTCAGGTGCGCTTGCTTAAGGTCTTTAGCTTGACCATTCTTTTTTTCCCTTTAGTGAGTGAAGTGGAGGACCATACCTTCGAAGTTGGGTCCCCTTGAAGACTTCTTTTTTGCCCACTTTTTGATGTTGTTGATATTCTTAACCCCTTTCCCCATGTAGACATTTGGATTGTAGCCACCCTTGAAGCTTCAAGTCCCAATTGTTTGCATCTCCTCTTCATTAGCCACCTCCTCCTTGTTAGTTGCAAGGATCTCCCTTGCCTTTCCTTGGCACATGGTACCACAATATCCAATGTCTCTATCGGTGTAGAGCATAGGATAGGATACTCCCTTATCAACATACTTCAAAGTCAATCTCTTGACGTCGAAATCAATTATAGCTCCAGTGGTCAACAAGAAGGGAGACCCAAGTATAATTGGAAATTTGGCTTGATTGGATTTGTTATCCATCACAACAAAGGTGCTCTCCACGAAGGTGTTTCCCACACTTAGCTTCACTTCTTCCAATCTTCCCATTGGGACTTTCCTTGTAGCATCTCCCAAAAGTATGGGATTAGCTCCTTCTTTAATTTCACTTTGTAAACAAGCTCTTTCACACGATTTAGGGAGATAACATTCAAGCTAGCACTAGTGTCCACTAATGCATTGTCAAATAGAGAGCCTTTTATAGCACAAGGTATAACAAATCTTCCTTCACCATTGCTCTTCTTCAAGAATTTCTCCCCTTCTTCAAGTGGGATACTATTAGCTTGTAGTACCTTTTCTACCCTCTTTATTGTAGCTAATTTCTTCTCAAGCTTCTCTTTGGCTTTTTCATCGATTTTGGCCTTCTCATACCATTTTTGGGGAATGTCTAAGTCACCATCCCACTTCATCTTCCGATAGAGTACTCCCAAGATTTCTTTCATTTATCACCGAGGATAAGGTAGATGTTACTCGACAGAAGAATAGTCCAAGATAGAAAATTCTTCTCCGTTTATATCCCTCTCATTAGATGTGTCACTAGGAAGCCTTGGTTACTCATCGTTTTTCTCCAATATCTCTTTCCTTGAGATATTGAGGTCTTCTTCTTCCTTGAAGATTTAATCTTTATTAGCTTCCTTAAAAATCAACATCCCCTTTAGCCAAAGGAGTGTCTTTCTTCTCAAGCTCCTTCCTGTTTGGAGCGATTTTTTCATTGATTTCAAGGTCAAATTCGGCATAACCTTTCTTCTCATGTGGATTTCGAACAAATTCAACATCCAAGCAATGAATAACCTCATCAAGGGGATTCAAAAAGAAATTCTCAAAATCATCAATAATCTTCTCTTCTTCAAGAGTAAAAACAATATCGTACCATGGTTGAGAGTTGTTTCTGATTTATTCCAAAAAGGCATTGCAAAATTCCTTGCTTGACCCTCCTTTTTCTTTAACTACGGTCTTTCCTTTTTGGTCTGCAATTACTTATTGAATTTGAGAGTCAATTACCTTCACATGTGAAGGAATATTTTCATGCTTATTGGTCATGTCTTGGTACATGGCTTCTATCTTTGTATTCATTTCTCCAAACCTCTTGTTAAGCTCGGTCTTAGTCTCTATTTGTCCTTCCACTAGCTTCTTGAGATAGCATGATTCTATTCCTCTTTTGAAGGACCCCTCTTTTTAAAGACCGCCTTGTTGAGGCTTTTGGTTGAAGCCTTGTTTGGGTTGGAATTGGTATCCTTCTTGGTTAGTCTTCGATGGATAGACTTGATATTGTGGGTTCTCCACATAGGTTCTTCGGTAAGACAAGTTATTATTGTAAGGCTTGTATCCTTGGTTAAAGAGATTTTTGTTAGTACCCTCCTTGGATGTAGCTCACTTCTTCTTGACTCTCACTCTCTTGTCCTCCTTCAAATTGTGTTTCAACATAGTGAACACTTCCCTTTGTTTGGAGAATGAGCCTATCGACCTTGTCACTAAGCTCTTTGATCTTGTCATCCTTTGATCTAGTGCTCCTAACCTTTTTATCATAGACATCTCCATCACAATTGTCGCTTTGCGCCAAATTCTCAATAATTTTCTCTCCTTGGTCGGCGGAGAGAGGAGCAAAGCTTCCCATAGAGGCGGTGTTCAAAGCTTGACGATACTTCTCACAAATACCTCTATCAAAGATTTTAAGTAGGTTGCCTTTGGTTATACCGTGATGAAGGCAACTTCTTATGTATCCATTGAAGTATTCCCAAACTTCATAAAGTGATTCCATTCCTCCTTGTTTGAAGGTAGACATCTCATTTCTTTTCTTCGCCGTCCTTAGAGGTGAGAAAATTTTTGCTAAGAACCTCTTCTTGCATTCATCCCACATTGTGATAGAAGATGTCACAACGCTCTTCTCCCATTGTGATGTCGTCTCCTAAATAAAAAGGAAACAAGGTTAATTTAATGATGTCCTCCGCCACTCTATTTATCTTCACTGTGCCACACAACCTATCAAAGTTGTCCAAATGCTCAAGAAGATTCTCCAATGGTAGACCAAAGAATCGATCATTTTGTACCATGTTGATCAAGCTTGACTTGATCTCAAAGTTGTTGTTGCGGATTGATGAGGGTTTTTATCCCCATTATTTTGTTGAATTCCTCATCTCCTTCTAAATTCCTTGGTTCTTGTCTAGGGTGGTGGATTTGACAGTGCTCTTTGTGGTTGATTCTCCATAGGTGGAGGATTCTCTTCTTCAATTTGTTGTTTCATATCCAACCTTAGTAGATGGGCTCGTCTTTTTCTAGCTCTCCTTTGTTTTGAGTTTTGCCTTTCAATGTGAGTTGGATCAATGTCAAGAAGTCTTGTATCTTGCTCACTTCTAGACCTTGTTATCATGTACCTTCACAAATCAAAGAAAATCAACAAAAGAAAGTTAGAAACTTTGGTGATTCCTCCACCTATGGAGATCTCTTTGAAGATTCTAGCTAAAGCCTAAATTCTAGCAACGACGCCAAAACTTGACTTTAGCCTTTTATGGTGGCAAACGAGCAAGCTTAAATTTATAAAATCTAAGTCCACTCAACAATCTCACAAGAGAACGAGGTCGAGGTGTAGTACTTAAGGTATCATCCAAGGATTTAGAGGCTTATCTAGAAGAATCTAAGCGAGTAGAATGCACTAGGAATCCTAGTCTAGGAGGATCGATTTAGATGTGGGTGGTCACTAGAGACCACTAAATCTAAGAATTAACCATATAAAACATAATCAAAAAGCATAAATAAAAGAAATAAATAGGAAGAAATAAGTAAAAGGCAAGAAAGGAATAAGCTTTGAAAGTAAACTATAATAAAGATCGAATCTTGAGATAGTAGCAAATGGTTCGGACTTGATCTAGACAAGTGATGGACTTTGCTAAGGCTTTATTAGAGGATTGTTGCTATTCATAGGCCAAGGATCCCCCCCCCCTTAATCGATCTACCCTCTCTCATGACAAAGATCTATTCACCCATATGCAAGGCTCAACTCTCGCTTGTTGCCTATCTAAACATGTTAGTGCTAGTATTCCTCAAGCCATTCAAGCAATCTAGCACCTAGGTAACATCCACTCTCATGGGCCTAAGTGAAAGACATAGGTTTTGTTTTCTCAAGCATTTCATCGAACACTTTCTAGGCGTCAATGAGCAAGCAATGAATTTTGAAAAACTAAACAAAACCTAGTAAGGAATCTATGCCAAAATCTAGCCTAATCATCCATAAAAACCTAGATCTAACCCTAACCTACTACATCTCAAAATTCTAGAAGGATCTACTCACTAAGTGTCATGGAAATCCGAAGATAAGGGTTTTGTCTTTGAGCTTCTATGCTCTTAGTTTTAGATCTAAAAAGAAATAGATGAAGAAGAGGAACACAAATCTAAATAAAAGAAAGCAAAATATTTAATACAAGTCTTTAGATCTTGATAAGTATGAGAAAGAACTAGAAAAGTTAGAAGAAACATCAAATGTATGTTCTTAGAAAAAATAGGAGGCTATTTATACTAAAGGAAGGAAGAGAAGTTACCCTAAAAGCAATTTATCCCGTCTGTGCATGCCACTATCAACCCAGTGCATGCACCTATCGACCATGATGGTTGACCATGATGGTCGATAGTGACATGCATTTGGCAGCAAATCTGCCAGTGCTTGTGGCTACCAATCCTGCGCATGCCACTATCGACTAGGCAGGTTGAT
Organism: Anastatica hierochuntica; assembly: GCA_900406275.1. Lineage (NCBI taxonomy): Eukaryota > Viridiplantae > Streptophyta > Magnoliopsida > Brassicales > Brassicaceae > Anastatica > Anastatica hierochuntica. The sequence goes on along the minus strand of OVAN01001213.1, from coordinate 9,266 downwards.
AGCCACATGCATTTGCAGTTTGGGGCTTTTTCTCTGGTCCTTTGTTAGGTCCATTACCTCCATCCATTCCAAATGCATTTAGTGCTTGATTTCCATGATTTCTTAGCTCCATATCCACCTTGAATCCATCCCTAGAGCCTTCATTAAGCCACTCCAAAAGTAGAACCTACAAATGCAAGAAGATGTATACATATGAAACTAACACTAAGACTAGACTCTAGACTCAATCTATTGGATTCTAAGGCTAAAATGAAATATATACAAGCTAAAAGTGGATGAAACTAATCTAAAATGCATATGAATATGCATGAAAATATATACACATCAAACTTGAAATCGGGAACTCAAACCAATCATTCAAGATTACATCCCATTTTTCTTTCGCTCTTTTCGATAATCTTGAGTGACCAGACTCATTTTTAGTCTGGCACCACACCTTCATCCTATCTCATTGAATCTCCTTGCTTTTCTCTTTGATCTTCTATGCACACATGTGCAAAGACAATGGAGAGAATATGGTAGACATTATCCTTCTGATTTCTTAGGTAGGATTGAAAAATTTAGGTGGTAGAAGCTATGTACTCATCCTCGATTGTAGAGTCTGCAACGGTGCTCTCTTGGAACTCTTACAACTCACCGCTCCTCCATTTAGGCAGAAGAATAGCCCAGACTGTGATTGGAAATCATATTTATCTGTCTGAATGTTGGCATCTATGTAATAATCAAAACAAGTTCTTCACTTTCTCCATAAACCAAGAACTTATCATTAGTGCTTGATGTGGAGTCAAATTTTACCCCAGTTAAAACCTAGATGCAAGTGTACATTATCAACAATTATACTTAGGGATCAAATCCACAGGGACTAGCAGTCACACTTACAACCTATATGATTTTTGGACTAAGCTAAGAAAATAATATGCAAGGTTGTTGTCACTATTTTTATTTGGTTTTTATTGTTTTATGGATGCAAAAGAACCTACTTTATATGCTAATGTACAGAGGATAGATCAATGAAAAGATATGCATCAAACAACAGAAAGTTAAAGTAAACAAGCAGAAGTTAAAAACAACTAGGGGCATAAGGTTTCGGTCTAGAACACAACCACTAAGGTGAATCCTCCCCAATTTCGAGGCACACGATTCTATGCTTTATATCAAAAGAATCTAGACTTTCGAATGGCCTTAAAATAATAAACACGCATAAAAACGATCAGGAATGATTGTTACGATTCTAAGTCGATCCAGTTGTGTCGCCTACTTAGAAAGGCTCACCAAATACTAGTTCCATCGGTAAGTCAAGCTTTTGAAATGGATACCACTGTAGATCTATTCACATACCAGCTTTCGTAGGAGAATAACATTAACGAATGAGTAAAGGTGATAACGTTATTGATAAAACCTAATCAACTAGTAATCCTATTCAAGTAAACTCATAGACTCCTTGTATTATACTACTAACTTGCAAACTAATAGATTAAAAACATATAAACACGAAATCAATCATGGCAGCAAGCACTCATATCAAATCAAAGGGAGAAGGATAGAGAAAACCTAATGATGAAAGAAATATGGATGTATTGAGATGAAATGAATCCTTAGGAGGCTACAAGGGGCACGACCCCAGAGGGTGTCGTGCCTGTCTCCTTAGGAACTTATTCAATCTAACACCTAAAGAACTCTCTTCAAAACAAAAGCTAAAAGCAACTACTTATAGTAAACTTTTTCATTAAGTCAAAAGTGTGAAACTAGGTCTTTAAGACCTCTAAATGTTGGACTTCGTGTAAAGAGGTCTTGAGTTGAGTTCTTGGGCATTCAAATACTTGGGATAAATCCATTTGAGTCTGTAGAATCTCGGGTTCGAAAACCAAATGGTCTTCCTTTTGTTTTGTCCTATCTACGCATTCTTATCTGCGAGACAGTTAGACCAATCTTCAGTAAAACCAGTTTAACTCTTTGTCCACTGATCCAAATGATGCGAGACCACCTTGATATGGAAGCTAAATAAATTCTCTAGCTCTTGTCTAAATTTCATTAAAATCATTTGAGGGAAATTTCTTCATCTCGGATGATAATTATGATACTCGAAAACTGTCCAGAAACTGACTTTACTCCAATTAGCTCCACAAAGCTCCAAATATCATTCGTTGGCCTGAAATTACTTAAAATAATACAAATAGAAGAAAAATACTTCTAATCGTTGAGAATTGCATAAAATACCAATAAAACATACTAAAATCTAAATGAAAAGTGGTAAAATAATGATGTTTTCAACTCCCCTAGATTTAGCTTATAGCTCGACCTCGAGCTGAGAAAACGAAGAACAGAGAAGAAGTTTGAAAACTTGGGAACTTACCTGGACTTTCTGAACTTACTAGTGACTTTAACTGTCAAAATCGAATAACACCAGAGTCAACATTAAATAAAACCCTCAGTAATAACTACAAGTCTAGCAACGTCCCCAATTCAGCAATGACCAACATGAGTGACCCAAGATCTCCATCACAACTCCTTAAATCTACAACGTGCTGTCTTTTCGAAGGAATATCGGTCAAAGAAAACGTAGACTCAACTCAATCAAGATCCTAATATTTTACAGCCCACAATCGGTTTCTTTCCTCTTCCTTATTCACTTTTTAAATTCTTTTTAGAGGCTGATTTTTCCCTACTTTTCTATGGTATCTTTTTATTATTTTTCTATCAGTCTCTGAGAATCGATTTCTACCCACTTTTCTAAGGTATCATTTTATTTTTTTTCTATCGATCTCTTTATTTATTAACTTTTGTCTTTTTAAGCACGTTTAGACTTATTAACTCATTCATTGCCTTACATCCAAGATCCATCAAATATAAGCATCTTTTTTAGGATTTTTATTAAAAGGAAAGAGGGGAACCATGTACTAATGTTTTTTAATCTGAAGAGAAGTGTGATTCAATGCATACCAAGCCTCAAAAATGAAAATTAAGTTCATTAAGTATTGAGTGACTTAGGATTACCCGGATATCAAGTGATATGGTGTCTAGGTTAACTGATCTACCTGAGCTTTCCTGAATGGCTAAACGTTAGTCAAGCACTGACACTACAGACACTAGTCCTTAATCACTTGTTTAGTTCAAATTCAAGCTCGTTCCCGTACTGTTTTGACGCAATAAAAACGTTTTTAGTTTGAAAATTTTGAAAACGACTCAAAAATCATGAAAAAGTATCAAAAACAAAGAAAAAGAAACATTAGTAACAATAAGAATCCCCCCGGACTTAACTTACACCGTTCTAGTGTATAATCAAGTGAGGAAGGTACTCAAATTTAATGAAAAAGAGAGAGAATAGGAGTTACTAAGCTGATGGTCGAAAATATGGAGATTTAGGCGACCATTTTTGATGCTAAACCAAAATCAAGAACAATGGTCAGTTTTTGCAATCTGGAAAGATTGCTCCGACCTAACTAAAAACTTACTACAAAATAGCAATTTCGTTTGTAAAAATTAATAATAAAAGCCCAAGCGCATACCAATATTGTTGTGGCCGAGTTTGGTTTCTTCGGAATGCTCGGTTTGGCTCATCTTGATGAGAAACTGGGCTGGTGCGATTCCGGCCGTTCCAAGGCTGATTATTCTTTAGAAACACCTTATACATATGCTACTAAGTAGTAAATTGTCAATTTGACAGATTGGTTTGACTGGCGGAGCTTAATTTGGTCTTAACCGAGTTTTTCTTCGGTTTCTAGCCAGTCCAACGCTCTAAAGTGAAGTATGAGCGCTTCCAAATCTGCTTAGGGTTATCTTCATAAAATACCTACTTTATCCAGGAATTTTCAGAAGTAGGACATTATTCAACTTCTGGATAAGAGTTTCATAGAAACCAAATTCATCAGTTTTGTGTCCCGTTGAGCCAAAATTCGATGAAGATCTCTGCGAGCTTCTTTCTCACATATTTCTAAAGTTATTTAGTGATGTTCAGCTGTCATGGAAATTTGTTTGGCATAGATTGCTCTTTATATGCTCTGGTTGTGGTCTTTGTTTCTTTGATCACATTTTTGAGCCTTGGAATGTGGATGAGGAATGGCTCTGCATTGACTGGATAACTCATAACTTCAAACTAATCTTCATTTTGAATACAATACTCCTTGACATGAATTAAAACTTAAGTTCTTTCTTGTAGTTCATTTGAAGTCCAAATTCTTGCATTTTTTGCTTCATTGGCTTGCCTTTGTTTTAAGGGTCTTAGAGAGGGTTTTAAAGCTTTAAAATTTCCCTTAGATCCTCTATGAGGAGCTGGAAAAAAACTTGGTTGATTCCGTGCTTGGCGACAATAAAATGGCTAAGATGCGAAAATTTGCTCGGTTTAGGCTCCTTGTAGCTTCAAATGTGTATCCTTGTGTTCTTGAAGTACCAATCATGAAAATCACCATAAAATGGTATATAAATGTTAAGTTTACTTTATTCCCTCGAAATTTTTTAGTTCATGCATGATCTGGCCAAGAAAATCACAAAATTGGACGTTTGGCAATGTTTTTCCCGGCCAAAAGCATGTCCGGATGGAGAACGGGATGGTTGGGACGGGGAAATGGGTAGTCAGGATGGATTAAGGCTCGGGAAGGGCTATGACTGGTTGGTGGAGGGCTGATGACAGGAGTGTGCCAAGAGGAGGCTCGTGGCCGGTGGTGGGAAGAAAATGCCTCGGCGGTTCGGGGCACACAACCCCTGACACCGGTTGGGGGTGGATTTATGGCCTGCGGCCGGTCCTAGAGGTTTGATGGGAATTGGTAGCTATTGAGTGCCTAGTGTTCATGCAAACAAAAGGCTCTACGAAGCTTTAAAATCTATAAGCATGTTTCCTAACAATCACACAAACCGCAAGTCCACGAATATGTCATTGTAGTACTTTGGGGTCGAAGCACAAGGAGTAAACCTTAGCTAGATGGATCTAAGCATTGGAATACACACTCAAGCCTAATCTAAACAAATAGGAAGGTTGGGTTTTGTTTTGGTTTTCTTAGTAATATAGAAATGAAAGCAAGGCAAGAAAGTAAACAACTTAAATAAAGACAATAAACTTACATAAAGAAAGCAAACATAAAATTAAAAGATGCTAGCTTGAAATAAACTATAAACTAAGATGATGGACCAAGGGATGTTATAATTAATCCACTTAGAAAGATGGTGATAAAGGTGTTAGATAAGGCTATTGAGCACAAATCCTTAACCAAAGGCAATACTAGCCTAATCCACTCTCATGGCAAGAGGCCATTTCCTTATCAATCGCATTCACTCAACTCTCGTTTATTGCAAATGATAAATTGATTAGGAATCATTAAGATCAAGCCCATATAGTCACTAATCAATCTAGCAAACCACTCTCATTGGCTAGATTGAAATTGCAAGTATTTGGTTCTCCTAGGCATTTCATCTAACACCTCCCGGGCGAGAAATGCATACAAGTCTAAATCTTAGTTAGCTACTCTAAAACCTAGCATTAACCACTTCAAATCCTTAGGAAACTTAAGATTAGCTATACCTAACACCATATCACAACCTAATCTAAGTATATCAAAACATCCTTGGTTCCATCAAAAAGACTACTCACAAAACATAAAGAAGAAAAAGAAAAGAGATGAAGAGAAAGAGATAGATTTCATAGATAAAGATAGATGTTTGATCCAAGATCCAAACTTAAAAGAGAGACTCTTGATATAAAGATCAACAGAGAAAGTATAAAAATACAATCTTGAAAGTTATATAAGTGTTGTCTCTTGATGGCTTGAAAGATGGATGCATAAAAATAAGTTAAAGGGGTATTTATAGGTGGAGAAAAGTGATTTTCGGGCAAAGGTAAGCATCCATCGACTTCCCTGGTCGATGGGAGCTTGTTTAAGGTTGATGGGAGCCTCCCTTTAGAAGCAAAAGGGTTTGTTTTCTGGAAAGGTTACCACCCGTCGACCTTAGGTGGCCAGCCATCGACCTTGAGGTCGATGGGAGCCTCCCTTTAGCAATTCTTGTGGCTTCTTGGTCCACTTTGTTGCCTTGTTGATCCCCACTTTCTCCCATTGCTTCTAGCCTTTAAATCCCTTTGATTCTTGGTCCTTTTAGCCTTTAGAATGCATATCCCAAGCTCTCAAATTGATCTCCAAAGTTGCATCTACAAATGCAAAAAAATANNTGCATAAAAACCTATGCACATCAACTCCCCCGGACTTGTCCTTTGCTTGTCCTCAAGCAAACAACAAAGATAAAATCCGGAAGCGAGGTTTGAAAATGAGAAACCAAACCAAAGTATGTCTAGAAATTCTTTCAACCTGATGTACTAAAGAGTAGTATTATAATGCAAAAATCGCGAATAATCAATGTGCTTCGCCATACTCGTCACAAGAACTATCTCTAGGCACCTAAGTTAAATGTCCACATACCATCTCATCCACCTATCCCTTAACATTCAATTAAGTTTATGGTGTGCGGTCTTTACTTATGGACAAGAAATCTCAATCCATTCGGCTTGGAAATAAAAGGGGTAGATACTCAAAGAAGTGTTTAAAGGAGGTTTGACTCAATTTTGTAGTGGTTTTCTCTCAAAAACAAGGAATGCAAAACATATGGAAAAATCAAGGTAGTAGCCGAACAACTTATGCATACAAAGCTATTGCTTCCACTAGGCTACGAATCCTGATTCCCATTAATCACCAACACTACCCGGATTTGTTTTCCTTCTTAAAGTTCTAGAGATCGAACCCCATATGCTCTTTCTTAGCAACATTTTCAAGATTTCCAAATGAGATCAACAACTCCCCTTTTCAATTTTTGCTTAGTACTAAGAGACCCTTTTGTAATTCTATCAAACCTTTTTGTTCTTCTACCAATTCTCTTTTATTTTCTTATAGGAGCCACTATCACTATAAAAATATTTGAATAATTTTTTCTCTTTCTTTAAAATTCACTAGTGACTCTCTTAACAATTCTTAATCCTTGAGACTTATGCTAGGAATTTACAAGACTTTGGATCTCTTAGACTCTCTTCTTTAAACACTCTTTCCCTTATAGTTTCTCATCCATGTTTGCATAACTTCTCTATTAAGAACGATCTTCTCAAGCTTTTAACACTAGACTCACCAAGAACAACTCTCAAACCCATGTATCAATTGAAAGATCCCTTCATAAAATCTAGTTAACCTTAAAATGAGGCTAACTCTAAGGAAGCACTAGAATTTGTTGTTCAACTTCAATTTACAAGATTTTTTGCCCATGTGTGAATTTTCCAAAAGAGACATCACATTCAAACAATAAGGAAGGTCTAAAAAGAAAGGTCTTGGTTTTCAAGGTGGGGGAAACTACTCTTAAAATGAGAGTAGCCACTTGAGTGAAGAAGAGTGGTAAAATAAGGTCAAAACATAACTACAGTGTTTAGTGTTTTACCAGGGAAGAGTACTTCAAGACCATAAGCAAGAAAAACTAAGTCCAATTAAGTTCACTTAAATGGGATAGGTTTCAAATCCAATATGCTTCAATTTTCACAAAGAGCTTCGAGAAGCCAATTCAAAGCATGGATTTTCCAAATTTCTAAGTGGTTCAAGCATCATAACACTTTTAATGAGGGCACAAAATTGTAAGCATGATTAAGTCTACTTACAAGGCAAGGTTCTCTATGCAAAATGCAATCCTATATGCTCTAACCACCTAAGTATTCACAAATGTATGCAAACTATATGCAAATTTTAGAAAACAAGTTGAAAATCTTTTTGAATTTTTGAAAAAAAATTTCGATTTTTTTTTTGTTTTTTTATAAATCATTGTTATTAACAATGCATGACTCAATATGCATGAGAAAGAAAACATCAAAATGAAAATAAACATTAGTTCCAAGACTCCTCCCCCGGACTTAAATTTCACAGTCCTAGTGAATTCTAAACCGTGAGATTCACCTTCAAAGCAAATAAAGAAAACGAAAACATGAAATGGTATTTACAATGGTTGTAGGTCATACCTCTTTCTTTTAAGGTGAGCTTGGTTTGGTGGATTCTCTCCTCTTCCTATTCCTCTCGTAGGTCTTCATGTTGGGGTTGTTCCTTATTTGCTCTCTCATCTCCCCCAATGACATTAAGGCTTCCGTGGCCATTGGAGTGTTCGCTTTAGCAATACTCCCTTCAGTGTGTCCACTCCCCAACTCCTCTTTTCTTGTTTGGCTTTGAGCCCTGATGAGTTGCCTCCTTAGGTCTTCAATGTCGCGGTTCACCTTCTCCTCAAATGCTCTCCTTTCTTCTTGTAAGGCTTCGAGGAGTTCCTTCTCTCTTCTTGTTTGCGGAACGAATGGAATCAGATTGGTGGTGGTGCTTGTAGTGGCGACGGAATCGACCGTGCTTGACTCTCCATGGGCTCTTATCATCCTCACTTCACTTGAAGCTTCCATTTCTTCTTCTTTGCCTGAATGCACGAAGATGACATTGTTCAATGAGCTTATGCTTGTGAGCTCATCGCAAGGGAGAGTCATATATACCCTCTTTCTGGTGTTGAATTCATTGAAGAAGTATTCCATCTCCTCGGCCGTCTTGTTTACTCGGATGAACCGCCAATAGATGAGGTCTCAAAGTTGTATGTGATCCCTCACCTTGCTCGGTTCTCCCAACGGTACTTTAGCTCTCTTGAATAACGGCGTTAGGAAACTCCCAAAGAGGATTTTTGGAAGGGTCGTTGTCCTAACCCATTTTCCTTGGAAGCTCGCCATATGTCGAAGGAAAAGTACCGCTATATTGATTTCATCACCAAAGTCATCTTCTTCCACATATTCTTTCCATTGTTCCAAATCGTCCTTTAGCCCAAGAAATAGAAGAAGCGCTTCGCTTTGGTGTACCTTGCGAATCTCGAACCTTGCAAAAAGAGTCTAGGCTAAGAGCCTATGAACATATCTTATGACTAGATTCCTTATCCTTGATGACTTTGGGTTCACGTTTGTGAATGGCCCATCGGCAATGCGGTCCCAAAAGCCATTGATTCCGTCTCAATGAGGGAACTTAGCTTGTTCTCCTTATGATAGATCATATGCCTCACAAACTTCAAAGAGACTCATCGAGTATTCCTTGTCTTTTATCTTGAAGTTTAGGCACCCATNCTCATCGTGGCAAGAAAATCCTTTACCTCTTCTTCATAGAGGGGTTCGCTCATATCAATTAAACATCGGATATTCATTCCTTCAAGGAGATAGCGTACTTCTTCATAGAGCCTCGTGCCTTGCAATATCCTTTTTTCCATGAATTTTGTAGGCAAAAATTTTATTTCCTCGAAGA
>OVAN01001212.1:0-43594 GCA_900406275.1 Anastatica hierochuntica | reverse complement strand
AATTCCTAGATAATTTCCCATACCCCCTTCCTTTGTAATGCCTAACTTAGCCTTGAGCGTGTCCTTAAGATGTTCCGGAACATTCTTGCCAAATAAAACTGAGGACTTGTCAAAATTAATTACTTGTCCAGAGGCACGCCCATAATCTTGTAGAACGTCCAAAATAGTTTGGCTTTCCGAAACGTCAGCCTTACAGAAAAAAAGACTGTCATCAGCAAACAACAGATGGGAAATCGGTGGGCTCTTGTGAGCTATCTTGATCCCCGTTAAAGCCTTATCCATCTCCTTCTGTTTTATATTTGCAATAAGGACTTCCGTACAAAGGATAAACAGATAGGGTGATAAAGGATCTCCTTGTCGTAACCCTCTCTTAGGTATAACGACTCTCGTCTGGCGTCCATTAAAGAGAACTCTATAAGACACCGAGCGGACACACCACATTACCCAGGACACCCATGATTGTCCAAATCCCAGCTTCTGCATAACTGCTTCCAAAAAAGGTCATTCAATACGGTCATAAGCTTTGCTCATGTCTGTTTTTATAGCCATGAATCCATGGCGGCACTTCTGATTAGTGCGCAAACCATGGAACATTTCCTGGGCTATTAAAATGTTATCCATAATCAACCGTCCAGACACAAAGGCGGATTGTGTCTCCGAAATCACTGATGGAAGAATCTTCCGTAACCGTAGACATAATACTTTGGAGATAATCTTATAATCCACATTACAAAGGCTGATCGGTCGAAGCTCCGACATCCTTTGTGGTTGTTCCTTTTTCGGAATTAAACAAATATTCGTTTCATTCAGGCGTGGGTCAAAACTACCCGATTGAAAGAAATTTCGGACTAATTTAACCAGATCATCCTTCAAAATCCCACAATATCGCTGAAAAAATAGAGCCGTCATGCCGTCCGATCCTCGAGCTTTTTCCGGGTGCATAGCAAACAAAGCTGACTTTACCTCCATCTCCGTAACACCCTTAGTCATAGCCCGATTAATTCCAGCGGAAATTATCGGTGTAACATTCACAAGAGCCTGTTCCAAATCGCCCAGTGCCGAGGAATTAAACAAATCATTGAAATAGTCGACCGCTATAGTTTCCAGTTCATCCGGGGACTCCTCCCAGGCTCCCTGAGAGTTAAAAAGTCCTGAGATCCTATTCCGGGCGCGTCTTTGTTTTGTTGAGGCATGAAAAAATTTAGTATTTTTATCTCCCTCTTTGAGCCAAAGATTTCTACTCTTATGTTTCCAATAGATCTCTTCATCTCGATATGCCTCCTGAAGCTTCTTTTTAATTTCAACAATAGTATCCATGGGCACCGAATCATCCTCCTGAGCTTCCTCCAATTTTGCTTTCAGGATCTCAATATTTTCTCTTCCTGTTGGCGCAGTAGTTTTCCTCCACCAAGAAATCGAATTCCTACAGTTTTGTATTTTGTCCACAAAAGCAGGTTCCCGAAAATTACGTGTCCGCCGCCAACCACTCTTTATAACCTCCGCGAAACCTTCCTTACCAATCCATCGCTTATCAAACCTTAAACTATGATGAAATTTTTCCTTCTTATAGTGAAATTTCAACAAGATCGGACGGTGATCCGAACCAATCCTCGCTAAATATTCAACTTTAGAATGGCAGAAGATATTATGCCAATCCTCATTTCCTACCGCTCTATCCAATTTGCACCGAGCGTGCTGATTACTGTGTGTTCCTTTCCAAGATAATTGATCTCCAGCACAAGAGAATTCCGACATACCACAGTGTCCTAGCATCTGATTAAAAGGAACAAAAGAAGCCGCCGGCCTCATTTTTCCTCCTTTTTTCTCATGATTTCCGGTAAGTTCATTTAAATCTCCAATGATTAACCAAGGTTTGGAACGCTGTGATCCAATTTCAATTAATTTGTCCCATACTTTATAGCGGTTTGCAGCAACCGGCTCCCCATACACAAAAGAGATGGAGACGTTAAACCCATATATTAGAGCATTGACATCAATAATACGATTACTAGAGTAAAGAACATCCAGTTTTATTTCATTATTAAATAAAATTGCTAAACCACCACTCAAACCGATGAGATCCACCGAATACAAGTTATTAAAACCAAAAGCTAATTGAAATTTCTTTAAATAAGAAGCAAATTTCTTTAAAACGAAAGTTTGTGATTTAAATGGCTAATTTTGAAAAGTTAAGATTTAAAATGACTTAAGTGAAAGTCGAGGCTTTAAATGACCAAAAATTGAAAGTTGAGAATTTTTTAGACTTTTTTCGCTTTATTAAACTTTAACATATGGCATTATTACTTTAAATTGACATATATATTATTGTAATAATATAGACTTGTAAAATTGTATTTAGTTTTTTTTTCAACCCTTGAATTTTATTTCATTTTGTTATCTTCCTATATTACATCAAATATCTAAATTATAAATATAAAAAATTGGAAAAATATGATACTTATGCCTTAAAATTGATTGAATTTACAACTTTGTTTGCATTGCTTTCTTCCTTGTTTACGAAATTAGTCTCCTTTTACAAAACTTTCTACTCCGTCTTAGCCCGTATTTGATTCAATAGTTCTTAGTACACGTTGGTCTTTGTGGATTCGATACCCGAACCACTACAACGTACTTCTGTACGCTTGCAGTGATTTCTTGGGTGAAAACCTGAGCCATCAAGGAGACAATAATATTTTTCATGGTTCTCCAGGTGTAAACTATTCCTTCACTTACTTGCATCTACTCTGGAACCATGCCATAATTTGCTCATCATGTCGAGAGTGTAATAGTGAAATTGATCTATGTTGGTTGATTTGTAATGTGATACATGCTGCATCAAGATGTGTTCCCATGAAATGAGAGTTATGGTCACATATCATTGAACATTTAGTGATATTGGTTCATGAAGATGATGATTTAGCAAGACAATTTATTGTGATTATTTTCACTTTCCTTGAGTTGATGATAAGGTTTGTTGTTGTTGAGAGTAATTGAGTTATAAAAGAGACAATAATGATGCATTGTGTTGCTATGTTTGTTTCTGAACTATGCAAGCAACACCTAGTTTCGTTCATATTCATCAATGTGCCTTCTTCTAGTGATGATGTTGATGTTGACGCATCGTTTCAACAACTCCTACTCATCAATTGTTTTATAATGCTGCTTGAAAACTTGTTTAGATTTTGGCAATGTCATGTCATCTCTCTTATCAGTGATACTGCAATCAAGTTTGAAAACCGAGTTTGTAAACAACAAATTAGTGATGCAATAAATAAAGATGATATGGATAGAATGGGATTCGTCTTTACTTATCGAGAAAATTTATAAGCATGTGGTTTAATCGACAAATAATTGCGGCATCCTTTGGTTAGTTTGGCCAATACTTGACATCATGTATTTGTCATTGCCAAGACCACATGAAATTCATTGCTTGGATATAACTTATATAGAAGGTGAAAATGTTGCATATGTTGATGTCATTGTCGCTCCATCTTCTTCAGTTCTTCATATCTATCATGGAACAATACGCTTGTAGCAGCACGACCTAAGACTTTTGATTCATTAAGGATACAACTGTAGCTCAAGTTTCAGGTTTTCAACCCCTAAAATTCACTTGAAAATGACAAGTTTATGGAGTTCTCATAGCTCAAGATGAAATTCTTTCATTTTTGGGCTAGGGGAGATATTAGACTATGTAGATTGATCCAATGCTGGTTTAGTATTGGTTTAGTGTTGGTTAAGTTTAATAGTTGGTTATGTTGTATATCAGGAAACCTTGTATCATCATTTCAATATGAATGAAGATTTATGCACAAGCATATTTTCTCTGCTTCTCTGTATCATTGAGAAAATCTAATACCCATCAGTATTTGCCTTCTGTAGGTGTGATGAAGTATACTTCTAGAAAAAGTTTTGTTTGTTGTTTTCCTTTACATATTCTCTTCAGAATAGAAAAATACAAGTTTTCGGACATATGTCGTATTTGAATAATTTATTGAAAATTGTTATTATTGTACACTTATATTTACTTGAAATAACTAAATCAACTCGAGCTTAATTATTCTCTCCCTCTTCTACCGTAATCAATGTTTTATGTTTCTGTGTAACTTGATACCTTTCATATGTTCAACCTTATGATTTTACTTTATGAGGTTTCCATGAGTTTGTTTTTGGTGCATAAATGAAATGTGAAAATGCTTGGCTGTTGAATAGTTTTTCTTAATTCTTTTTGTATTTATTATCATTATATGGTTCCTTTTATGTGGTTTCCGCTCATATTTTCTAAAAATATTATCTTAGAGTCATAATAGGGTATCTCACTTTTTTTTATAAATGTTTTTCTATTTAAAATAAAAAGGAGTTAAAATGTTTACAAAACCCATGAGGGCAAATGGCCTAAGGCCCATAAGCTTCTACTTGGAAACAAATGAAGAAGAACCAAACTTAATTGAAAGGCCCAACTCGTGCAATCAATTAGGGATTAGTGTCGCATAATCATTTTGTAGAGCGAAGGAGATGAAATCGCAGAAGGCACATAGGCATGCAAGAGGAATTTGCAATCTGTATTTCTTGATCCGAGAAGCACGAACCCATAAAGTGATTATGAGGAGTGAAACCTCTTGGAGTATAGAAGAAGCCATTGCATCATTGGTAGTCCGGAGACTCGCTATACGGTTACGCACTTGAAGATCGATCTCCTTAAGGAGTTGATCCGGTGATTTGAAGCAATTGGAATGGAGTCTAGAGTTCCTTTCAGCCCAGATGTTGTACAAGCAACTTTTCCAGACAATCTTGCTTAGCTTCTTTAATGATCTAGAAGCTGCCTGCGTCTTTAGATCTGAGATGATAAGTTCCCAATCTCTTAGTTGATGCAGTCCACACCGCCGACATAGATTTCCCCATATGGCAAATGAGAAATTGCAAGAGAAGAAGAGATGGTCACGGGTCTCGTTGTTAGCATTTCAGAGAAGACAAATATGGTCTGATGTAATTCCCCACGCACTCAGTCGATCCCTTGTGGGACAGCGGTTTAGGCAAGCCATCCAAGCAAAAAACTTTTGTCGTGGGATGCCTCCAGAAAACCAGACTTCCGTGTGCCAGGTTACCTCTTCCCTGCATTCCTTCAGTATACTATAGATTTCCCCAGTTACGAATTTCTCCCTCTTGACTCCTCTAGGCCACCATTCAAATTTATCATGGACATTAGACAAGGAGATTGTAGACAGATAGGTAAGAACTTTGACCTGCTCCTCCGATCTGGCAGGAGGTATTTGCCAGTGATAGCCATTCCAGTGGTCTCTAAGAGTGCAGCCCGCTGAGATACCCAGTCTGCTTCCTCTGACTGCTGACAAGTATGTGGAGAGCTTCCCATATGGTGACCAATTTGAAGACCAGAACAGAGTTTCACGGCCATTCCCAATGTTGACTTTGATCCAAGGGAATGCCTTTTCACATAGCTTGATTAACTCATTGGTGAGCCAAGAATGCTTTTGCTTTGTATTAATGACCCAAAGGTTGTTGACATTCCCTTGCAGGATCATCGTTGTGAACCACGTAGACCAGATGGACCGAGGTGAGAAAAATAGAAGCCATAACATTTTTAGAGCACATGCTATATTCCAAGTGGAGAGATCTTTGAGTCCCAACCCTCCCTGAGAGTGGGGAAAACAGACTGATTCCCAAGACACTCTAGCAGCAGCTCGGCCTTCTAGATTTCCCTTACACAAGAATCTCCCACACAATGAGTTGATCTCATTGATGATCCCAACAGGTAAGATAAAAGTACTAGCACAAAAGTTAGTAATTCCTGCAATAACTGTTGATAGAAGTTGAAGCCTTCCTGCATAAGATAAAGATTTACAAGACCATGAGTTGATCCTGTTTTTGATTGCTTGTAGGAGACTTGCACAGTTAATAGCAGAAAGCTTCTTTGTGCAAAGCGGGACCCCCAAGTATCTAACAGGGAGGAGAGCAGTTGATAAGCCAGTGATGGAGCATATAGTGTCAACCTCTTGGTTGGATAGTCCGCTGTGGAAGAAGCATGTTTTATGATTACTCAATGCAAGCCCAGATCTTTGTTCAAAGTCTTTGAGCACAGATAAAACCCCCTGAACTGATTGCAGACTGCCTTCACAAAAGATGAGGAGGTCATCAGCAAAACTCAGGTGAGTAAGCTTAACCTCTTTGCAGTTAGCATGGTATCCAAATGTGTTTAGTTCAGCAGCTTTGTTGAGAGAATAACTTAGACAATTCATCACAATCACAAAAAGGTAAGGGGAAAGTGGGTCCCCTTGCCTTAGGCCCCTTTTCCCTCTGAAATAGCCTACAGTTTGACCATTAAAACCAATAGAGTAGGAGGTTGTTTGGATACATGCTTCCGGCCATGTTAGATATTGTTGAGGAACTTGCATAGCTCTTAGACAGTTGAATAAGAATTCCCACCTCACAGTGTTAAAAGCTTTTGCTATGTCCACTTTGATTGAGATTCTTTTTGGTCCTTTCTGTCTATGATAATTCTGTACAATTTCAGAAGCTAGAAGTGTATTCTCGATAAGGAGTCTTCCTTGAACAAAAGTTGTTTGATTAGGGAGAACCAGCTTAGGTAGAATCGGTTTTAGCTTCTTTACCAAAAGTTATGACACCACTTTGTATATTGTGTTGCAGCAGGCTATGGGCCTATAGTCTGTGATCGTTGAGGCACCAGGCTTTTTAGGGACCAAAGCCAGACAAGTAGCATTCACAGTAGCTGGAAGGAATCCTGATGTGAAGAACTTTTGGATGCTGACCACTAACTCCTCTCCCAAACAATCCCAAGAACTCTTGAAGAAACCTGAAGTGAACCCATCAGGCCCAAGTGATTTATTTGGGTTAAGCTTGATCAAGGTCTTTTTTATATCTTCTAGAGAGGGCACTGCTGACATGAATTGTTGGGTTCTGACACAACAATAGAATGGGATCAAGTCTCTGATCCAGTGGAAAGAAGGAACCAGCTGGGGAAGAGGAGAGGGAGCAAATAGCTTTTGGAAGTGTGACACTGCTATCTCTCCCATTTGAGAAGGGTCTGAACAAGGAGCCCCTGCCAGGTCAAGTAGGCTTCTGATAGAGTTGTAGGAATTTCTGGACTTCACAGCTCTGTAGAAAAAGGTAGTATTTTGATCACCTTCTCCTAGCCAATTAATTCTAGACTTTTGTCTGAAGTAGGATTCCTCTATCTGTCGAAGGAAAGACCATTTTTTATGACACTCTCTTTCTGAAATAAAATTTCCAGGAGTAGGGTCTGAGAGGGCAGCCAGTTGAGCTTCTTTCAGGCTAGTCAGGGAGGCCTCCACTCTGGTCTGAATCATAGAAAAATTTTCCTTACTCAGAGATTTCAAGTATGGCTTCAGAGATTTCAGCTTGAAACAATAAGACGCAAGATCAGTAGACTCTGGACCTGCAGCTAACCACCTGTCTTGAACCACTTGAAAGAAAGATGGATGATCAGTGAGGAAGTTAAAAAATCTGAAGGGCCTGGTGCCTCGAGTTGGTAATGGTGCAGCCAATTTTATCACACAGGGGGAGTGATCAGAGAATTCAGGAGGCAAAAACTCAGCTACACTATTAGGAAGATCATGCAACCACTGAGCATTAACAAGGGCTTTATCAAGTTTTTTTGTAATAGGATCTCTGCCAGATAGTTTGACCAAGTATGAAAAGAGCCAGAGTATCTCAGATCATCCACTCCTAATGACAGACAAACATCTTTGAGTTCTAACATGTCAGGGGAAAGATAACAGACTGAAGGGGAGGAGTGATCAGCTGGAGCCATTATTTGATTGAGATCAGCTCCTGTCATCCAAGCTTCTGAGGAGGGAATCAAACAATTCTGCAAGTGGATGAGGTCAGCCCAAAGTTCTGATCTTTCCACCCTTGTGTTCAAAGCGTAAACAGCTGAAAAAGTGAAACTGAGGCTTGCACCAATTCTTATTTTGCAGGTTAAAGTTTGGCATGACTGATGGATAATTTGGACCGATCAAGGGTGCTTCCAAATGAGCAAAATTCTACCATCCTCATCCGATTGGTGGTTGGAGGCAAAAGACCAACCCGGGCAGATCTTATTGACAAGCAAAGGTAAGTTTGGTTCTTTCACATGTGTTTCTAAGAGAGCTCCAAAAATAGGCTTAGTATTAGATAACCATGTAGTAAAAGGTCTATGCTTCTCAGGGCTATTAATGCCTCTGACATTCCAAAAAAATATGTTAGGAGCCATAGAAAATTAATGAGATTTCTCCCCGCAAGAGGGGAGAGAGGATCCACTTGCAGAAGCCAAGCCTTCAGATAGGTACTGAATACCAGTTTGTAGAATAGAAGGGGATCCAACTTCTGGTCTAACAAGTCTTTTTGCAGTAAATCTCTTTTTTAGAAAGCCACCATTACTTCCCAATCTAGAGCTCTGAAAAGTCTGTACGTTTGCAGGTAACCCCAGAACACAGTTGGAGATGAAGGGGTTGGATGGAGAGGGAGGGGAGATTGAATGTAGGAGGCCAACCTCATCTTCCAAAATAGGGTCTGGAGTAGTAGTGGGGCCTGAAACATTCTCAGGTTCTGCAATAGGCAAAGAATCTTGTGGTGGGGGGACTTAGGCACTTGACTGTTTTGTAACATTTCTTTGTATGATTCTGCCTGTAGGAGCCCAGAATTGAGTAACTTTTGGGCAGTGTCTTAGCAAGTGACCAACGACTTTACAACTGGAGCAAACAGGGGGTAGCCAAGGGTATTCAACAGCAACTTCAATCACATAACCATCTTCTCTTCCTACTTCAACTGAGGATGGTAAGGTCTTTGTAAGGTCAGCAATAACCTTCACATGTGCCTCTGTCAAACTGACCAACTTTTTTGTGAATTCATCCATTTCCTCAGGCTCTCCAATTTCCCCTGCAATACGACTTAGGCCTTCATTAGTCCTAAGACTAAGAGGGACTCCCTTAAGATGGACCCAGAGAGGCACAGACTCAATGATCAGGTCTGTGTCTGATGGCGTAGAGCCCCAAGGAGTAACTTGGAACATTGAGGTGCCAATGTACCAAATTTTTTTTTCTAGCACCTTAGTTCTTATGAACTCATTTGGTATTCTAACCAACATGGTTTGGGTGGCAGGAGACATGTGAATTTCAAGAGACTTGCCCTTACCCCATAGGTGAGTTAAAACACTCTGAGTGAGTCTCAAGGATGGGGTTCTGCCAGAAAAGTGACCAACGATGAAATCTTTATGTGCCTCAGCACCTCTTTCAAACACTTCATCCGGAATCAATACCCTAGGCTTACCAGAAGATGATTGAGAAGGAGGAGCATATCTTTTGAGAGATTTGTCAGAACATGAGCTGACCCTTTCTGCCCAAGTAGGAGGAGGAGGTGGGGAGCTTCTATTCTTGGAAGGAGGGGCCATAGGAGGAAGCTCCAAGGGAGAAGGGTGAGAAGATACACCCTCAGCAGTAATTGTTGGGGATCCAACTTTATGGTTTTCTGCTAAGGGGCTAGAACCCAGCGCGAAGTTCTTAATGTTGAGGTCTTTAAGACAGTGAGGGTTCTTTTGAGAAGGAGCTTGAGCAAAGACAG
Organism: Anastatica hierochuntica; assembly: GCA_900406275.1. Lineage (NCBI taxonomy): Eukaryota > Viridiplantae > Streptophyta > Magnoliopsida > Brassicales > Brassicaceae > Anastatica > Anastatica hierochuntica. The sequence continues at coordinate 34,000 of OVAN01001212.1, read as the reverse complement.
GAACATATTGAATCCTTGAAATGGGAGTGGACTGTTCATGAACAGTGAAATAGCACAGATCTGCAGATCTAGATCTAGTGAGAGGCTTGACTGGAGTGGGTTTCAACTGGTCCATCTCCAAGGTGTTTTTCTCTTCGATAACAGAGGAATGAGAACCCATTTCAGGCTCTGAGGGAGCAGTTTGAATCGGGTCAGATTGAGGAAAAGCCTTTCTCCTATGCTGAGGAGGAGTGCCAGAAGGAGGAAGAGGAGGGAAGTTTATGTGGTCAGGGGGGTCAGGGGGCACTGGAGGAGGCCGGAAGAGATTCCCGGCGAGAGATCCATCAGAGGTTGGGGAAGCTTTGGCTAACCAGAGGTTCACCATCGAGAGTCTATAACCTTGGGTATCTCACTTTTTCTTTGGCATTTAACATTCATCAGCAAGAGTATTGCATAAAACTAGTACATCAAAAAAATATTTTATTCTTCACATAAACGCATCGAGAGAGAGAGAGAGAGTGTGTGTTAAAACGATGATTCTAGATCTTTTAGCAATTTTATTGGTAAAATTATACCAATCAATATTACATCTTTATCTCAAAATTTAAAATTATTATTAATAATATTTATTATTATTTTTAGAAAATTATTAAGATGTAATTGGTTAGTATAAAAATGTCTTTTTCACATATTCAAAGGTCAGCTTTTAAAGAATATTAAATTTTTTGTATTTTTCAAATTCAAATGCAGAAATTTGATATTTTTTTCAAAACATTCCAAATAAATATGAGTTTTGAACATAATTAAAGATAAGTAAAACATATATTTTTCAGTGGAAGAGAGAAAAAAGTAAATGTTAATGTTTATTTATCATTAAGATTAGATTCATTTGCAATCATATAAATTTCAATTTTTTTGTAAAATTCTTTAATTTACTTAAAGAATTTTAATTTGGACTTTGCGATGATGTTGATCAACTTTTGATTTTGTATTACAATTTACAAAAATATGATATATGATTTTTAACTATATTTGGATCATAATATAAAATCTAATTATATGGTTCATAATTACATGAATAACTGATTTTCAAATTCGAAAATTTTAATAAGATTTTATCAATGTGTAGATCATAATCTAATATATAAAAATAGTCACCAAACTGACTTAGGAATTTGTAATGCATTAAAATATGATTTCACATGTAATTTTATTTTATTGTGTTACCTACAAAATTGTGTACCTCCGATTGTTTAGATGATCTGATATATGATGATTAGTTAACCAATCAACAACGTACTAAAAAAACTTGTATTGTATATTTTATTTTTATATTGAAGTCATTTTTTATCATCGTTTTCCATTTGTATACTCTTTAACATTGATGTTTTTCAAAATGCCATTTAAATCTTCAACTTTCAAATCGAGGCAAAAAAAAAACCTCGACTTTAAGGTAAATTATTTTAATCCCAACTTTTTTAGTTGCAAAATATCTCTATTTTCATTAATTGAGCCGCTTGAGATCCAAAAAAATCAATCGTTAAATTTTTATAAACGGCATGGCATTATCCTTAAGATCTTAAATGGTTCAGTCAATGAGAATAAATGTTATTTTGAAACTGAGACAAAAAAAGAGGATTAAAATTACTTATTAAAAGTTGGGATTTTTTTTGGCCTTATATGAAAATTGAGGATTTAAATTGTATTTTTTTCTCTTAAAAAAGAATATGTAATGTCATTTATATTCAGTAAATTTAAGAAAAAAATTTTTAAAAAATTATTTGTAATTAGCTAAGGGTTGAAAAGACGAAATCTGAAAATTTGAACTGAATCGATGTGAAAAATGATATTAAACCGAACCGAGTCGAACATAATTATTTGGACGTATCTTGTTGCATGATATTATCTAAACGAAATCTGAATTTGAAGGGGTACCTATAAAACTTCAGCTTGGTACCACTTTTCACGTCTGCTTGATTCGAATTTTCGGATTCGATTTTTTCCTAACCTTGTATAACTATATATACAGTTCTTTTGTTTGAATTGACAGGTATATAAATGACATTACATATCCTCTTTAAGGGAAAAAAATACCATTTAAATTTCCAACTTTCACATCGAAGCCAAGAAGAGTCCCAACTTTTAATAAATCATTTAATCTCCATTTTTGTCTCAATTTTGAAAATCATCTATTTCGTAGAATGAGCCATTTAAGACCCAAATAGTTAACACCATTTATAAGAATTCAATGATTTAATTTTGTAAGTCTTAACAGCTTAGTTAATTAACGAAAATAAAGGATTTTTTGTAACTGAGAAAACAATTTGGAGATTAAAATGATTTACTTAAAAATTAAAACTTTTTTGCCTCGAGAGCTAGCGATTTCAATGATACTAGATTTTGATCCGCGCTTTGAAAACGCAGGATTTATTTTTTTTATCAAGGTATAATATAATACAAAGGGAGATTTAAAGATTATATGAATTTTTATTAGAAATAAATTATAGTAAAGAACAAATATTTTCATTACTCAAACGTATTAACGATATGGACTGTCGATGTCAAAATGAAAATTAGTTTTTCCTACGATATATTTTTATCATGGTTAAACAATAATACGATTATAAAGTCAATTCATTTGTATTATCGCTGTCGGACTTCTTATTATAGAACTCATATAAAGAATCTTACAAATATATAATAATTCCCTATATTAATTAAAAGTTTTCGTAATTTTAATTTCTTATATTTATAATTTAATTTTTTCCGTGAGTGATATGCAATGTTACTAAAATCGCATCAGTCCTGGGGTCAGACCATATTCAACCAACAACCGAAAACATAGCTGTGTTGAATTAGTAATAAACCAAAAGAAAATTAGACCAGCTAATAGATCAGATTAAACCAGTAAAGAATCGAATACCAATGAACTGTTGAATCGAACTTGAACCATGTTCATTTCTTTAACATGAAATTTATTTTATTTTATTAATTATGAAGGTTTTTGGACGGGATTACACTTTTAGTTTTTAAATAATATATTTATCCTCAACTTTAGTATTATTTGTAAAAATAATATTATATCCGGTTAAACCCAATTGGATTACATCGACTCACAATCCAAAAAATACCAGTTGAATTTTAAAACATTGAATATTAGATATGTTCAATCATTTCAAAACCGTCATTTTTAATTGTTAATTAGTAAACTTAATTTTAAATATTTTTATAAGTGTTTAAAAATTGAGAGAATAATCATTAATTGATTAATTAAATTAATTAGCTAAATTAATGAATTGAATAATCTAGTTATTAGGCAACATATTAGGATGCATGTTAATATTAATATAAAGGTCCAAAACTGATAATATCACATGATAGACATAATTGTGTAGTTTTATTTTAATAGCATAGACTAGATTTTGATTCATGCTTTCAAAGCACGAGATTAATAATTTTTTGGATAATGTAGTACAAAAAAGTAAAAGATGATATTAGTTTTAATTATAAATAAATTATAATAAAGAACAAATAGTTTTATTATTATAATGTATCAACAACACGGATTGTCGATTTGATTTTAAAATGAAAATGAGTTTCTCGTACCATATATTTATATTATACGCGAAGCAATGATACAACTCTAAAGTCAATTCATTTATATTATCACTGTCGAATTTCTTATTATTTTATTAATATGAAAATAATAATTTTTTGACCTGTGTTTTAAATATTCGTAATACAATAAATGTGAAGCCATATGGTATTACAATAATATATATATATAGATCATTATATAATTTTAAACCATATGGTATGACTCTTTGAGTTTAAACTCATAATCAATATATCTAGATTACTGGAATATTAATTCAGTTATCGTAAGAAAAATACAATAAATCAACCAATACCTTTTGTCATAAAAAGTAACTATATTTTGTTAAATCAATCATTACCATAAAAAGATGATATGGGGTTAATTTCAGAACTTCAAAAATAGGATATAGAATATATATATTGTTAGAAAACATTATTTAAATGAATGCGTTATCTTTATTTAAATATGTTATCATTCAAAAATAGAATCTGAATTAAATTTGTTATCTATATGAAGATTTACAGAATATTAATTCGTTATCATAAAAAGAATACCATCAATCAATCAATATTTTTATTTAAAATATGATTTTAAAAGGGTGCATATCACATGTAAACAAAAGTTGTTGTGCTTCTGTTTTGACAGTATTGATTTTCTCCTTTTGTTTGTAGAAATATTTACACTGTGAGGTACTTTTTTATTTTGAAATTTCATGCTAGAGTACTTTTGTGCCAAGAGGTACTTTTTTACAATATGATTACTAAAATGTCCTTCTACTCATTTTCTTTCATATCCTTATTCTTCTCGTCTCTCCATTATCATAATTTGGATTTATCCTTTTTTTTGTTTTTTTGTGCATTTGGATTTATCCTTTAAAACAATTTTTACAATCACTCAAAAAATCATCTTTACAATTACTCTTTAGTTACAAAATCTTCAAACTCTGATTTCATTGACATATCCATCTATAGATTTTCACAAAATCTAGATGTCCTTCATGTTTGTCCAAAATCCTAGAACTAAAAATCTTCAACAACAAGGGAGGAGAAGAAATGGTTTTCGAGTCCACGTATCCAATGCTCATTTTCTTCGCTTGCATCGATTTGACCATATTGAGTTTCGTGAATGGGTTTATTATAGTTAATAAGCAAGATATTGTGTTTCGATTCGGACCATATTTGGTCATATTGTCATTGTCCAGTTTTATTTATGCAACTTACTGAAATTAGTTGCATAATTCCATTCATACTCTTCAATGTGAATTATTCAATCATTTGATTGTTAGATTTGCGGTTTGATTGGTAGTATCAGAGATTTTGGTAGTCAATGCGCACCCAACATATATTGTTTTGGTCTCATCATGATAAATTTGTGGATTTTTTGCTGATATCTCCATCTATGTTTTGTATTATTGTGGACTAGTCCACCTGAATTAAAATAAAATATAACATATTTGTGTATATACGTGTCTATGAGTAATTTGAGTTTTGCGATCTAATTAAAAATGAACTATTGTCAATTTACAATATCAAATTGGACATGTCAATTTACAATATCGTCCACAAGGTCAATAAAATTTAGATTTGTCCACGAAAATCATTGTTAACGAAATTACTATGCACACGAGTTTTTGATATAAAGCTGAAGAATAAAATTTTCAATTTTCGTTTCGAAATTTGAAAAACGTGCCATTTATTTTAAAAATGTCTCTTTTGTTCATTGAAACTCAAAAAGTGCCGATTTTTACGATCAACTCTTGTTTGTATGAGAAAATTCCACAATACCAATTAAAAAAAGGTTTGTTGTTTTATACGTTGATGTTAAAGAAACGACAGAAAAGGTGAGGGCGAATTGGTCTAAAAAACTAAAAACGTAAGATATTGAGTGAAAAGAGACGACACCAAACGTGCAAGCCAGAGGATGGTCACACTTGTCACTTTTAGGTCTAAAAAGGTTGTTATTATTCCCTGCCTTTTTATCCTCCCATTTTTTATTTAAAACTAACATAAAGTTTATAAAAACCGAACTGAATATCGAATCAAACATATTTTTAGATCTAGTTTGATTTGGTTTGACCGGTTGAACGAGATTTATATATGTATAAACAGAAGAGAAATTAACACCCATACGCACTTTTTACAAAAGTATTACATCAATAGGTACTTCCTTACTTTTAGACACTTTTTTACTGTTTATTTTTCTTTAATACCATTTTATCTTTGTAGACAACAAATTTATGGACAAATTCGCATGGAGTCGGTTATGTATCACTGATCGTGGACACAATTACGTTGTTAATTTACGACAGAATGCGCGTGGACGTATTTTTATGGACAACTTTTATCATAGAAACGTTAACAACAACTTTATTTTACATATTGGAGAGTTAATATTGATTTTCTAAAACATACATGGACATATTTTTGTGGACAATTTTACTTTTGACACTGAAAATATGAATATAAGTTTACAACAATTTTATTTTACGGATTTGAGAGTTTTTCATTGGTTTTCTAAAACATGCATGAACATATTTTTGTGGACAATTTTACTTTTGACACTGAAAATATGAATATAAGTTTACATCAACTTTATTTTACGTATTTGAAATTTTTTTCTAAAACATGCATGGACATATTTTGTGGACAATTTTACTTTTGACACTGAAAATATGAATATACGTTTACGTAAACAAGTTCTTGTGGACAGTGGTGCTTAAATACATGTCCATGTTTTCGTATCCACTCTGGATTCTGATCTTTGCAGGTTTAATACATGTCCATGTTTTCGTATCCACTCTGGATTCTGATCTTTGCAGGTTTAAATACATGTCCATGTTTTTATATCAACTCTGGACCCCGTCTGTTTATCTATTTATGTCGTCATGAAATTCAAAATTTCATGGATGTTATATGGTTTAACATAGTTATGAAAAAAATTCTATATATTATGCTACACTGTAACATATTTTTCTGTCTAGATGCAACTCATCCATATTTCTCTGTCTACAAATAATTATATTTAAAAAAATATATTATTTAAGTCATGGTTGAAAAAATAATCCGTCCATATTTTCCTGTTCACATTCCGATTCTGTTTGCACATGACTCTCTCTCTCTCTCATTTAATTTCTCCTCATAAAAAGAAGAAACATTTTGGTTCTCTCCACTCTAACTCTTTCTTTGAAGTGATACTTAGGAGAAAGAAGTTTACCTAATACATGTTGATTTGGTACCATGTTATTTACAAGAAAGTACTCAAAGACACTAATAAAGTTTATGATTTTAAGCAAGAACCATAACAAAGTTAAGAACTTGAAGAAGTTTTTACCAAGTAAGGAGGATCAACAACGATTATATGGAAGCAATGTTTAAGCTCCAATGTCAGATCTTCTGGTTCGTTGTAATCGTAAAACGTAAACTCGCTACCATATCTCTCGAATCTAGTATCGTACTCAAGCAATTGCACATGGAGATTCGTATAAAGTATCATATAAATTTCTTCGTCATCGTGCTTAGATCCATAAAGGTGTAGACTTTAAGATTCGGCGATTCCAATATCTGCCCGGAATCGCTCGTAATCCCACCGGAACTCTCGCTCGCCGCCTCGGAGAATTGGGTCCGCCGTTCCACGCTGCCATTTGTCGTCGCGGCGGTGGTGGATGAAAACTCTGTTTCGTTACTGTGATTGTTCGACGTGGCTGATTATCACAGAGACAAGAGACATATCAAAAAATTTAGGTTTTGAGAAATCTAGTAAGAACCTAGAGAAAAAAAACAAGAACTTGAGAAAGAATCTCAGGAAGAATCATTACCATGACTATGTAGATCTGTTTTGGAAGAAGAGAAAGAGAGAAATGAAAAACAAATACCCATTTCGAATAAATAATTCTCTTTTAAAATTATATTTTAAAATTAAAGAATTGTCACAATATATTTAATATTTTAGAAAGAGAGAAACTAGATGGTACTTTGGTTGGGAGGATAAATATGTAATTCATACATCTTAAAGTGTTTCAAAATCACAATGTGCCTATACATGTAATTGAAAAGATAAAAGTGTTTATGAATGTAAATTTCTCTAAACAGAATAACTGAATAATGTTCAGATAGAGATAATGTATTTTAGTATTACTATACTAACTTTAAAAAGTTTAGAAGAAAATCATAGAAAATATAGTAAACACAATTAAAAAAATGTATTCACCCTGTCATTTCTCAACAATATCTCTAAATTATTAATCGGAAAGTACATCTGAGACTTTTTTAAAATGTATCATTTGTTTCGTAAGAATTTATGACATATGCCATTGGTAATATATTAGGTTCTGTAACAAACTAATTATGCTACAGATATCAATTTCGTAAAATTCTCTAATAAATATGTGGGGTCCGCGTGTTTTCACAAATGAGTCGGATAAAAGTTGTTTTCCAATTAAATATTTTTTAAACTAATACATCAAATGATATGTTGGTCAGATGGTAAAAAGGTAGGTTTTTTCAAAATGAACGCGGATTCGATTCCGTGAAATTTTTCCGTAATTTTATTAATTATTATAGTTATCTAATAATCCCACATCCGTAAAAAATAAAAAGAAAAGAACCAATTAATCTTATAAATAAATAGTCTTAATCATCAAACTCAACAATATTTCGGAAGTTTTGTAGACGTCTAAATTTATTTTTTTGGGTTTAATATGATTCTTTGAACCCTTTAGTAATTAAAACTAAACAACTTTAAATATTTTATTTTTAATAAAATAACTAAATTTAGTCAAAAATTAAAATATCAAAATATTTTAATTTAAAATAAAAAATAAAAATATTTTGATTCAACTGAAAAATGAAATTTTAAATAATTTTAATTTTAAATAATCTACGAAACATCATAGTATTTATCAGACACACTCTATGTCGTTTTGCTTTAAACAAAAAAGTAAATCCATTTATAAACATATTTTTATTGAAAATGTCTAGAATTACGAGATATATATATATATATATATATATATATTTTAACACAAAATATCCAAATATCAAGTGTGGAGTATTAGTCTTTATACCACTCACTCTGTTTTAATATTTTAATATTTTGTTTTTCAGTGTAGTTGTTTGACAAAATTTTCAGACTTATCTCTACTTTTTTGAATTTGTTAGTTAGTACCTTATAAATTTTAGCCTGTTATTGTAGATAAAGAAAAGTTTTATTATTTTTTTAAGCGACACTTGAAATAAAATTGAAAGAGAATTAATAGAACTCTTTGATGTTTATAGTTAAAAAACTAGACACTACAAATAAATTGGGTCGTCTCCTACTTACTATTCTATCTGTATCAAAATAGTTGATGTTCTAAATTTCTACACACAAATTAATAAATTTTTAATATTTGATTTTTTCTATACGAAAACATCATTTATTATCTATCTAATTCAATTCGACCGAGGGAAAAATACTCTGCAAAATATAAAAAATCAAAAACATAAAAAATAATAATTTTACGTTGAAAGTTATAAACATCATGTATTTTATTACAATTTGTTTCTAAAGCATCAACTATTTTGATATAGAAAGAGTATTGTTCAATCTAATCCTCCACAATTCTCAAACCATTTAAGAGAATTAATGTTGCTGACATGTTAGAAGTTTGAACCCACTCTTTATTTACAAAATTAATAACAAAGTACAAATAATTGTTTAAAAAATGGCAAGTCGACAAAAATACCTTTTCATCACATATCCTCTTTAATCTTTTTGATTTTTGTAAAACTAACTAAATCACTACTATTTCCTTCGCGAAAACTATGGTATGGACGCAACAGAAGCTGTGTGTGTACTTTCAAAGTTCACACGCTAGATTTCAGCCAAACGCCGACCAATTTTGTGGGCCCAAATATCACTTTAAAGCGGTTGACCTATTCTGCGTTCTTCCGAAATAATTTGAGAAATTCAAATTTGACTTCTTTTTCCTTTTGGATAAAAACTTTTGTTTATGATTAAAGGTGCATATGGTTGCTTTATTAAAGAAAAAAAAATCAAAAAATCAAATATTCTGTTACATTTTTTTCAGAAATTTATCATTTATCAATTTATTTTAAAAGTTATGTCACATTTGTGGTAACAAAAAAGAAAAAAATGAATCCTTTTACATTGGAGTAGAGAACTTTCTATGCCTAATCTGCTTGAGATTATTATATGTGTCGATTATTTGGCTATTTATTAATGATAAGGAGGAACCTACAGCTCTCTCCAGTTGGTTTTTAAGGCTCCTTTGTTCTTCATCTCTTACATTTTGCTTTGTCGTTTTTGCATGAGGAAGAAGATGCTTCTGTATTGAGTTTGGTAGGACGCTTCTGATTTGGGCTTGCAATAACTATGTTAAGGCCTATATCTTTTGGCTCTGTTTTTGGTCAACTAACATCTCCTGCAAACTTATGGTAGCTAATTTTCAACATTCAGTTTTGGCTCTAAGATATTGAAAAGCTCGATGAGAAAGGGATTTTTTAAGTATCGGCCAATTGCGTAGCAGCTGGGATGTGCTGGATTTCTAGAACACCAAGAGCAACCCGTTCATGAATGTAGTGATAGTCTACCTCCATATGTTTGGGGGCAGCTATGTACATGGGATAAGTCGGAAGATGCACGACTGATAGTTTGTCAAACTGAAGCACAGTTGGCTGAGACTGAGAAACACCTAAGTCTCTGAGAACTGAAGAGATCCATGTTATTTGTGATGTCGTTCTGAAAAGTGTTATGTATTCCGCCTCTATTGATGACCATGATAGGTTCAGGTTTCACTTGATAACTATATGCAAATGCACAAATGAACTCACAGTAGTATATGAAGGATCGGTCCACAGAGACCGGTGATCACATGTAGGGAAAATAAATCCAATCACGCGCTAAGGTGATAAGGGGATTGTAAATGAAAGTACTAAAGAGAGAAAACAAACAAAAGCAAGCAAACATAGAAGGAAAATAAATCGAGGTTGTAAATAAGTCAGAAAAGGTGTTGGACACAACACATTCTTAGGGAAATCATTTCAACTTTTATCAGATAATTGATTAGGGAATATATTAAAACCATCTTGAACTCAAATCACTAATTTAAAATCAACCTACTTCCGTAGTGCTAATTCACTATATTATAGAATCCTTAACACTAATTTTCATAGAGTTTTAGATCCTAAACATGCATTCTAATCATCTTTGATATCTTCACAAATTGCTTAAATATCAACTTCCATTGGTCTAAGACAATTTGCTCATCTAACATTCTTTCAAGCATTTAATCAAACACTTTCAGTGCGTTAAACAACATAACAACAAAATAGGTGATCAAGCTAATTTTATCATTAAGAAGAATGATAGATGAAGATCCAATTGATAATCATTAATCTAACAACGTAACAAATCAACACATCATCAAATCCCCTCTGTGAGAACCCTCAACCCAACAATGAAACTACTCACTAGATGCATTTGGGGAAAACATAATTCTAATTGAATATAAAAGTAAAAGTGAGGGTTAGAATTCTTCTTCAATTGAAGTACAAAGTGGATTAGTCTTCGGCGGGATAAAAATAATCTCAAAACTTTCTTAGAGAACTCAAAAATAGCATAAGAAACCTAAAAACATGACTCTGATTTGCTTACATATGTATCTGGGTCTAAAACGGGTCTACTCTGTGAGTTCAGATCTAATTTGAAAATTGATATGCGCCATGACATGGATCGATCGATCCTTTCCATCCTCCAAAAATGCATCATTGAAATTGTCATGGATTGAGTGTTTCATGTATATGAATGGTCGATTCTTGTTAGATCCTCAGTTAATTGTCCGTGACGCCATTCGTAACTCCAAAACCCTATTATTTTTTTCCGTAGATTTAACATGTAACTTGTAGAAAAACTAAAGAAGACCAAGACTCCGAAAAGGCCAAAATGCATAAGAAATCAAATCATTTCTCGACTAAAACTAAGTCAAATCTCGTAAAATGCAATACATCAAATTGCTTAGACTTGAATATTTGATTGTCTTCAAGTAAAAATAAACGAAGATTAAATCCAAGAGAGAAGAGTTTGAAAATCGGGGACTCATACACCTTTAGTAGACTTTACCTTGCGCTCAAATTCGCTGACCAAATAAGTAGGGTCTATTAGAAAATTCTCCTTAGGATCCCCAACACGTTCTCCCAAGCGCATCCATTTTCTAAATTTGAACTTGCAAGATCTAAAATCACGCAATTGACTCTCTACATTCATTTAAAAAGGCGTGAGCTCTTTATCAGGGAAAATCTCCATCAAGTGAATGCATTAGGAAAAGAAAGTGATTACATTTGTAGTGAGGTTAAAGTGTTTAGGGGTTCAAAAACAACGTACGATGCAAAAAATTATGCAAAATCGCTGGAGAGAGAGAGTATATTGATATCCATGACTTCTAACTACCTAATCATGAAACCATCAACCAGAGCTCAATCTTAAATCACACATTCTTTAGGACAAGTAAATCACTAAAATTTTATAAACATATTGATTCTAATTCTCAATATGAATAAAATTTAAGAAATTTTCATTTTTTCAATTGCCGGGTGGAACAACTTACAATATATTCATCAATAATCAACCAATCCAACATTAAGAAATGCAAATAAACCACAATAAAGAAATCACAAAAGAACATTTATAGACACACATGATCATATCTCAACCACCTAGAAATTCCAATCTTACCTAAGTAATCAGAAAAATCATGTCTACTCTACTCTCTCCATAGTTTTTGTATATGTGTGCACATAGAATCAGAAAGAAGTGCATGAAGATTCAAATGAGGTAAGGTAAGGTAGTGGTATCAGACTAAAAATGAGGCTGGTCATTCATGATTACCTTAAAAGTTGTAGAAGATGGGAGTGCAATCTTGAATGAGTCGTTCCATTTCCTGATATCAAAGTCCTGACAAAGAGAATTTAAGTTCATTAAACATCCTTATAAATAGAGTCAATCACAATAAAGTCAAGACCCTGAGTTTAATTATTTTCATGTGGAGAGTTTGGTTATAAGGTTCTCAGATTGCATGCGCTAACAGCTCTACAGAAATTATCAATAAGAATATAAATAAAGCACACACACAAGGAAATAGTCTGAAATCATAATAAAGTGTAATCATCCCCCAAATTTTTTTTTACTCGATAAAACACACTAAAAGACTCAAAGGTTACTGAATCCAAAAACACTCCATATCGGTTGGAGAATAAATTCAATGGAGGGGTGAGATAACACAAAAGAAAAGAAAATGCACGAAATAAATAGAATGAAATTACAAAGTGGTGTGGATCTCAGGATTTCTCAGACAAAAGGTCCAAGACGGTCTGTGCGTACCTTCTTGTGCCGCTCCTCTCTCTGAGCAATCCCGACATCAATCATCACATCAATATCGTCAAAAGTGGCATCAACAACATCATCCATTACATGCTCCCTATCAGAAGCAAGAATGGTCGTCAACAAAGGGTGGGCTAGAATTGCAGGCTCTACTCATCCTCCTTATAGCTCTTCAAATTTTTAGTAAGATGTTATTGTTCTTTTGGTGGGCCTGGATAGTGCAAGCGTGAAACTTCACCCCGTTAGCAGAAGAACGAGGTGGTGGAGCTAAACGGTCAGCACCGGAGTCTACAAAACAGTCATCAACCGGAGGATGATCCTTAGCCTCATCTGCAGCCTCAATGTCATTGTCCAAATCCACTGGTTGCTGAGAAGATGATCTCGCTACGGAGTCCCTCTTGAGAGTCGCGACACGAGCATAAGTCATCCCTGAAAAGAAAGAACTCAATAGCTATAGGAGAAACATTGAAGTCAAATCAGGACGAGGAAGAACACATTAGAAAGAGATCTGATGGCGGCTCTGGAAGTGGTAGATTGTGGTAAAGAGTATGGGAAATGGCTGCATCTTAGACCAATGATGATCCAACTGTCTATAATATGTTTCCTGTCAAAGTACTAGAAAGACTCCTTGGGATCTTTAGTAACAATCTTCTATGCGTTACCGGAACGAAATCGAACATACTTGAGGATCCGTATGATCATGGATAAACACCAAAACCTTCCTCACATCAGTCAAAGATGCCTTGAAATAGGAAAACTTCTCAGCAATGACCGCTCCCATGTTAAGCTTGTTTCCTTCGGGTAAACAATCCTTGCACTCCAAGGCCGCAAATGCCTGACACCAACAACTAGAAAACCCAACTCATCATATGTATTCCGGATTGCTTAGCATTCGTGGATCCTAAAAGTCATGCTAAAAAAGAAAAAAAGGAATCTCAAGTGTCATTTCGCATAGACGAATACATCGCAGAGCTCAAAATAGAACTTCCTGTTGAAGATGAAGGATAAAGTCCCCAAATCAGCCACAGGGTTTTCCTCATCCGGAAAGTAAAGTCGAGCTGAAGCGAGAAACATGTGGCATAAGTCCGAATAAGTATGTTCCTGGAAAAAACAACGTCCCATGCCCATCCTTGCAGTGAGGTTAACCAAATCGCCAGTAACCCCAACTCAATCAATGTTGGTGCATGAACAAAGCGTGTGGCAAAAAACTCAATGCTTTGTAAGTTCTGGTAAAACTTGTCATTGTGCTTGTCACATTTTAAGGTGATTGACTGGTTGACAGGATGAGACTTTTCTTGTTTTTGAAATCTCCTCTTCAGTAAAGGTGGAGGAGTTGATGAAGAACTCGCATGTGGACCCATCTTCTTCCTTGTTCTCATCATACCTGAAAAAAAAATTGTAAACTAATTAGACTCAAAGAAAAATGACTGGAAAAGCCAACAAATCACACTCAAGCATTATATCATCATCAATAAGTACAAAATCATCCCATTGACACCAAATCTTCACAATTTTGCATTGCATTTTCGTTTTTGCACATGATCTCCAAAAATCACTTTCACGAAAACACCATAGAATTGTGTTCTTGCATCAAAAACATGCTCCAAAAGCAACATTCTCAGAATTAGTTCAATTTATGAAGAACAAGAAAGAGAATCAAAATTTCTCTGAAAATTCGTAGTTAGACTCGACCAAAAATCAAAACTCGCCAAAGCTTGAAGAACAAGAGTTGTTTTGCTTTTTTATCCGAAAATTCGCGAGTGGGGAAGAAGAAGGGTGTTTTCCGATTTTAATCAAGTGAATTAAAGCAGAAATTTTGGTTTATCTAGGTTTCGTGGCATGGATCAGCCAATTGATTCTGTAAAAATTCACTTGTGAAGTCGTGAAATGGATCGATCGATCCTTGTCAATGGATCGGCCGATCCTTGTCAATGGATCGGTCGATCCTTGTCATTTTGGTCTTGAAAATTTCCTGAACATATATTTGAGAATCAAAACCATAAATTAAAACACACAAAAAATACTAAGGAAAAGAAAGAAAACTCACCCGTGGGTTGCCTCCAACTCAGGCTTGTTTATAGTCACGAGCCTCGCCTCGAAATGCTCAAGCGATGGGTGGTTCCATCAAAGGAACGCTAGTTCCTTCTTCGGATGTTGCGTCTGCAAGATATGGCTTCGCCCTTTGTCCGTTCACAAAAAATTTCTTCATGTTCTCCTCAAGAAAAAAATCGCCATATGGCGGAACCTCAACAATGGTAAATGGTCCAGACCAACGAGACTTGAGTTTTTCCGAAAACAGCTTCAGAAAAGAGTTGAAAAGAAGAACTTGAGCACCTGCTAAGATGTTTCGTGGAATAATTTTCTTGTCATGCCTGTCTTGATTCGTTCCTTGTAGATCTTGGTGTTCTCGTAGGAATTTTGGAAAATCTCATCCAATTCATGTTACTGTATCATCCTCTTCTAAGCTCTAGGCCTGTTGTCAAAGTTCATCTACTTGGTAGCCCAAAAACTATTGTATTCTAACTCAATAGGGAGATGAAATGTCTTTCCAAACACAAAACAAATTGGTACAATGTCTAAAGATGTCTTGTAGGGAGTTCGATACGCCATACAAATCATCTAGCTTTGTAATCCAGTCTTTGCGCGTCTTACCTATAGTCTTTTCCATGATCCCCTTGATTTACTTGTTGAAAATCTTAACCTCTTTGCTCGTCTCAAGATGATAAGGCGTGCATACCTTATGTTTGATCCCATGCTTCTTTAGCATATTCTTGAACAACTTGTGATAAAATGCGATTCTCCCTCACCAATGACTACTCGGAGCACTCCAAACCTCGGGAAGATAATTGATTTGAACATCTTTAACACCACCATGGCATCATTAGTAGGCTGAAGCACCCCAACCCGAATTTTCCTAGCGTGGTCAAAATATTCCAATGTTCGGTTGAGCCGCAACCGAATCTCCAGGTTTCCCTACTTCTTTATAAAATCCTTACCTAAGGTTCTCGGTCTAAACCGTATAAACTAGCTATTTACTCAGTACTTTTCTAGCTTAGAACGACCTAGCCTTCACTAATTCTTGCAGGAAAATTAAATAAATATGAACTGGCATAATTAAATCGTACCTTAGCCGACCATACCCTTGTCATTTGTTGATATATGTTTGTTCCAGATATACATGTTTGGATCCAACACAGCTTAATCCATCCACCTCAACGACCGATCAATTTCCTCTCGTTCCCGAACAACTGTTACCTCGTTACTCAATCACTCAACCAATTATCCCCACATGACGAAGCAACGAAGAGAGATGGCTCGGATCCTTGATCCTTCGTCTTAGCCATCGAACACTCTTTTCACCAACGATCTCCGAGAATTAACCCTTTCCGACAACCTCTTCGACAAATCATCAGCCATTCTCTAACAACTACCGATCATTCGTTCACAGTGATTCCTTCTAGACATACTACACCAACCAATTTCTCTTAGCAACGTTACATTCCAAAACACGTTCCAATCACAAACATCGTTTGGAGTTGTTGTACCAAACATGACCCTGACTCTCTCTCTCTCTCTCTCTCTCTCTCTCTCTCTCTCTCTCTCTCTCTCTCTCTCTCTCTCTCTCTCCTGTTCAGATACTCTTCCGAACATGTTTTCCTGATAGATTCATGCATATATATCCTTTTGAAAGTCCTCCCAAACATGTTCATATTTTTTTCTAATAGCTTTCCCCCTTTGGATCAACTATTCGAACGTGAACAAAGATCCTTTCTATTAGTTACTCTTTTCCCTATCATGTATTCTCTTTGTTCTTCATTCAGGTCATCTTTTCAAACGTGATCCCCTACAGTTTCTCTACCTAAACCGTGAATTCTCTCTTCTCGATTTTTTTCTCTGTCGGATCGGCATTCGAGCATGACTACTTCTTTTTTGTGTTTCCTTTGCTGGATCCTTCATCCGAACGCGATCACTACACCTTTACTCTATTTTCATGTCGGTTACTCTTTACCCTGAAGGTATTATGTATTTCCTCCTTCGATTTTTTTTTTCAAACCTGATCCATGATCACTCTTGTGTATTTCAGCTGAATACCCTCGATCCGAACGTATTCACCTATCGGATATTCATCTGAATGTGTATCCTCCGCCCCACAAATGTTGTTGTCAGTTTTCTGCGTGTAAATATTTATTCGATCCTTCCTGAACGTGAATAATGCACAAAAAGTAACCGCCCTTTCCTTCTTATGACAAAGTCATCTGGTAACCACCTTGTAACCGCCGATAAATCTTCGTGCTCTTTTTACCTTTTTGAATAACCATTCCCATCTTTGTTTATGTAGCATCACCATTCGAGAACATTTCCCACAAAATTCAGCTGTCATGAACCGTTCGGGCTCATAAGTAATTGCCCAACCGCCTCGTCTCAATATATTGAACAATATTGCATATGGCTTCAAATTTCTCCATATGGTGCATTGGGTCTTCATATGGTAACTCATGGAACTAGTTTTGTTGCACCAGGTTGATGAGAATAGTCTTGATCTCCAAATATGTCCTCTCAATGGGAGGTGGATGGATCCCAACTTGATCCACATAGAACACCTTAGGAGTGTTGTAGTGCGTTAGATTTAGCCTTGGCATAGGCTGAGGTGCAGCTGGCTGCCCCGCAGCTGCAACCCGTTACTGGTTATTGAGTCTAACTCCAACATTAACTACACCTCCACCCACAGTAGATGAATCTTGGCCCTAAAAACCATTTTAAACTTGAAGGGTTGTTTTAAATTTTCATTTTCTCACCCATCTCATCTTCAAATTCAGCTTCTAATTCAGCCTCAAGTGCTTTCTCTTTCTTCTTATGTCTTTTTAAGTAACGAGCTCCTGTTCGAACGTAGTAGATTGCTTGTTCCTTCATTCCTAGTATGAGACCTTTTCATGCACTTGAAACCATACAAAAAAGAAAAAAAAAGAAAAGATCAAACAAGTTAAAAAAAGAAGAAATTTTCTAGACACGCTATGATCCAATGCCCTAAGATGACTAAATAGTCCCCAACAACGACGTCATAAACTTGATAGGCTCATGTTTCACCTAATAACTATTGTAAATGTACAAGTGAACTGACAGTAGTATATGAAGGATCGATGCACAGAGACCAATGATCACATGTAGGGAAAATAAAGCCAACCATGGCCTAAGGCGATGAGGTAGTTGTAAATGAAACTACTAAGGAGAAAACAACAAATAAAAGCAAGCAAACGAAGAAGGCAAACAAATCGAGGTTGTAAATCAATCAAAAAAATCATTGGGCACATGGTATTCTAAGGGAAATCATTTCAGTGATGTATCAGATAATTGATTAGGGAACATATTAAAGCCATCTTGAACTCAAATCAAAAATTTAGAATCAACTTATTTCCATAGCACTAACTCTCTATGTTATAGAATCCTAAACATTAACTTTCTTTGAGTTCCAGATCTTAAACATGAATTCTTATCATGTTTGTTAGTTCACAAATTGCTTAAACATCAACTTTCATTGGTATAACACAATTTGCTCATCTAACATTCTTTCAGGTATTTAATCAAACACTGGTGTCTTAAACAACCTAACAACAGAAACTAGTCGATCAAGCTAATTTTAGCATTAAGGACAATGATAGATGAAGATTCCATTGATAATCCTTAATCTAGAAACCTAACAAATAAACACATCATGAAATCCCCTTTAAGAGAACCTTAAACCCAACAATGAACTACTCACTCATGGAAATCGAACAATCACAAGATGAATTTTGTAAAAACATAACTGTAATTGAAAAAAGTAAAAGTGAATGGTTTAGAATTCTTCTCCAATTGAAGTAGAAAGTAGATTTGTTTCCCTCGGGATAACAAAACTCAAAACTTTCTTAGAAAACTCAAAGATAACATAACAAGCTTAAAAAATGAGTCATATTTTTTTAAATATGTATCTTGGTCTAAAGTTGGTCTTCTCTGTGGGTTCATATTTGATTTGGAAAATGCATCGTGACATGGATCGATCGATCCACGAAAAAAGAAAGGTAGATCCATGGGAAAGGATCGACCGATCTTTCCTTTCTGTCCAAAAATGTATCATTGAAATTTTTAAGGATTGATCGATCCATGTATATAGATATGTCAATCTGTGTCAGCTCCTCCGTGAATTTTCCGCGATGGCATTCTTAAATCTATCTATCCACTTGTGTTCTTTTTCATAGATTTGACTTTTAACATGTAAAAACACTAAAGAAACCAAGAGACTCCGAAAATGTCACAATTCATAACAAAAATATAATTTCTCGTCTGAAACTAAGTAAAGCTCGTAAAAACTCAATACATTAGTTGTCGCTTGGCTTACCAAGAAAGGACATTAGAAACAAGCATAGAGCAAAACCTGTTGTTGATCGTCGAGTATCATGACTATTCGCCCCATCACTATCGCTATACAACAAAGAGAAATTATTGCCTTTGTAGAAGTGCAGTCCCGTTGAGGAAGTTCCTCGAAGGTATCGAAGTAAATGGTTCAACAATCTAAAATCTGATACAGTCTGAATCCATTCTTTGGAAAATAAAATTGTATATCGGGTTGAGTACTCGTCAAGTATTGTAGCTTTTGGTAAAACTCTGAAAGTAGCTTGTCTCAGGAAACAACTTTTTTGCCTCTGTAAACATAATCATGTCATAGTGTTAATGGAGTATGTATTGTGTTATAGTTTGTCATGCCTTCTTGTCGAAGAATCTCTTTAACATATGTTGACTTGCTTAGAAATAGTCCTCTTGAATGTGGTTCAACCTGTATTCCCAAAAAATAATGTAGGTTTTTTATAACCAAGAGGTTCAGGGTCCGTGGGTCCCTAATCCCCCAGGACAGGGTAAGACCATGTAAGATACTCACCTTTGGCAAGCCAACCCCTCCCAACGCAGCTCGAACCCGTGACCCCAAAATAATGTAGGTTTCCAAAATTCTTTCATAGCAAATCGATTGCTAAGTTTGATATCAAAGATTGAAATAGTGTAGGATTGGAACCAGTCAACAGAATGTCATCCACATATAGTAAAAGCACCGAAGTGTCAACATTGTGATATAAACGAATAGTGAGGGATGAGTTTTGCTGCACATGAAACCAAACTTAAGAAAAACATGATTAAACTTATCAAACCATGCACGCGGAGCTTGTTTAAACTCGTATAACACCTTCTTTAGTGAACATATATGTTTTTTTCGTGAGAATCTTCAAAGCTAGAAGGTTGGAGCGTAAAATATTTTTCTTGTAATTCCCCATGTAGAAACACATTTTTGACATCCAATTCAGTAATGTTCCAATTATTTGATATAGCAACGACAATAAATACCCATATTGTAGATGCGTGTACCACAAGACTATATGTCTCATTAAAGTCCAACTGAACATCCCCCCAGTAATTGTACACGCTCCCATATCAATAACATACTTTAGTTTAGGAGGGTATGTCAAATGATATCTTACCTATTCAGGCACATCTCAGCGTCACAAATTTTGTTTTCACACTAGAAGCTTTTGTCCCATAGGCTTCCACTACTATACGTATCGTAACATGTTAGATTTATGTTTTCATTGCTGGATCCAGGTTTTTGAAATCTAATTCATCTGAGTGAGTTTACAAGCAAAAGATTTCTCATCTCTAGATTCTTTCATTTCCATGTAATGATCATTTCCTTCACGAGTCCGTTCACCTACTCCACCAAATACGGATACACCACCATGAGCTTTGGCAAAACCATAAGATATTGAGAAGCGGTGTAGCATCAAATCCTAAAGACAATAAGTCTTTTTCTTTTTTATGAAGTATGAAAAAGTCTTTTTCAAAGATTGTATATAAATGTTTATATGAAAGCGAGATAGTTACCTTTCAGAAAATTCTAATATCTAATAAAAGTAGACATGCCTTTTTTTCTGAAGGTAGGAGAAAAGATAAGGAACATATTTACTAGTTATATCATCTGCGATCGTCTGAATCTCAAGACGTTCTTCTAACCTTACTTAATTCATTTCAAGCCTGGAGTTCTAAAAGAATTCGGTGGGAAAAAACTAAAAAAAAACTAGCATTTCAATATAATTTTATTGACCAATTAGAATTGCCTCCCAGAATCTATAATTGTCTCAAAAAATCCAATATACATACATTATTGGACCTTTTGAATAACAGTCAAGAAGATCTTATCAAAATTGAACATTTTCACATAGAATATAAATCTAAATTTGAATAGAAATTTATATTCATCAAAAGGAGAAAGGGAAAGAGAGGGATTCGAACCCTCAGTATGATTAACTCGTACAATGGATTGGCAATCCAACGCTTTGGTCCACTCAGCCATCTCTCCTTTTCATTGGTATAATTGATGTCAAAGACTTTCAAGATGCTTTGGTGGTGAAATGGTAGACACGCGAGACTAAAAATCTCGTGCTTAAAAGTTTGGAAGTTTGAGTCCTCCCTTACCATAATGAGAATGTATATAACCTTATTCCGGTCTAGTCTGATGTAGATAGATAAATATAGGATATGTGGGGAAATTACCCATTCCAACTAAGGATTCTTATGGTTCTAGAGGATCCATCTATAGGAGAACCAGGAACGGAGAGCTTTCTCCCCTTTTCTGCCCCAACTCTTTCGAATGTTGGTTTGAAGAATGAGTGATTGCCATTCCTCTCGGACTTTTGTAACCAGCCTCGCTTTTAGCTTATTAAGAGACCCGTCTACATTCAGTTTTATCATAAAACCCATCGACAACCCATAATGTTCATATCCTTTGTTGCTGGAAGCAGAGACCAAGTACCAATCTTGTAAATAAAGTTTAATTCTTCTAACATAGCCTAATACAAACCTGGATGGGCCAAAGTCGCTGAAACTTTCTTTGGTAAAGAAAAAAATGTATTTATTAACAAGAAAGCATATCTTGGATTTTATTTCTTGATTCCATGTTTTGATCTCGTTATCATTGGGTAGTGTTGGATTGTTTTCTACTCTGATGAATCAAGGATATCATGATTTGGGATATTATGATCTAAAATTGGTTCGACTATGTCATCAATATTTATTGATTCAGCTTCTTGTTGAAGATGTGTAACATCTTGTGGATTAGAAGAAATATACTCATCAATTATCGCATATGAAGCGGTGTGTCCTGAGGTAAAGCGTGATAAACTAAATCACGATCAATTATTAGCTCTCAATCATGTAATAACTCTATTTTGCGTTGGCAAGCCTGGCAAGCCAAGTGCATGTATTTATGAGAGAGTGAAAAACAAAGTTCATCAAAGATTACGCGACGACATATATAAACTTCTCCTGTTGGGGGTTAGGGACAACAATATCCCTTATACTTCGTGTGACACCCCAATAACACGCATTAAATAGATCAAAGCTGAAGTTTATGTTAATCAAAGGGTCGAAGACAAGGATAACACGCAGAACCAAATATTCGAAGAAAAGAGCAGTCCAGTGACTTAGTGAACATAATTCATGAGGGACTTTTCTGCTTTATTGGAGATGAAAGTAGTATATTAGTGATAAAATTTGCAGAGTAAAAAAGCTCAATATTTCAAATGAGTTTTGCTTTGGAACATCATTGCCAAACTAGGCTCTGTAAGATATCGACGTTTTCGCTCCACTATTATGTTTTGTTGTGCAGTTGAAGTACATGACATTAGATGTATGATGGCATGATCACAAAGATGATTTCTGAAATTTGCACCAATGAATTCACCACCTCCATCGCTTTAAATTATCTTAATCTTTATAGCAAACTTTTTAGCAAATTGATTCTCAACAAATATACCAAAGAAATCTGATTTTAGTTTTAGAGGGAACACTAATGAGTAGCGAGAATATTTATAAATAAAGACCACATAATACTTAAAGCCTTGAACTAAACAACCAGAGAAGGACATCAGAGATCACAATGTTAAGAGGTTCCATAAAGCTAGATTCTGAATAAGAAAAGGAAGCTGAGTTACCATCTCGAAAGGCTAAAAAATGAGAGAAATGTTGCTCTTATTAATTGATATTGCTTTGTTGCTTTTGAGATGTTGCAATGTCTAAAATTTTGCGTTTTCTAGACATTGATGCCAAACTAGGTCACTAGCAACACACTGTCAATTTGAATAGAAGGCTGCAAACTTTGGATCTTGCAACGCATAAAGACCTTCACTGCGTGGTCCTTTTGTCACCACCTTCTGAGTAAGGTCAATAACATACACAACATTATCATCAAAATAGACTCCTCATGGGTAATCGTCTAAAAGTATAGAGAGTAACAACATAGATTTCTGTAATGATGGATGCACAAGAACGTAGTTAAAACGAATACTACATGTATTGGTGGTGAGAACCATGGAACCAACATGAGTAATGGGAAGGTTGTTCCCATTTGCTACTATAACACTCAATGGTCATAAGTACAATGTTATGTTCTTAAGTGTAGCAGTTGTGGAAGTGATGTGGACAAATGCTCCGGAGTGGAAAAACCATTCTCCACCACTGTCATCAGCAATACGAAGTGCTGAAAAATCCTAAGGTACATCCTCACGTTGATACATAGTATCAAATCGATTTCACTTAAGCAGATAATGACAAACATGGCCACAAATTTGACACACGGGACGAAAGCCATTCGATCTGTTTGATGATTGAACTCGATTCCAACCAGAGACATTAACTTATTGCCAGAAACCTTTGTCCCTGGTTGAAAACCAATGGGTCTCATACTACCAAAACATGAATAGTCATGACCTCGTTGGCTAGAATTAATGAAACTAGTCTTTTGAGTTTGGAAGGCAGTGAAGCGAGTAGTATCATTAGCAAACTCATAAGATTGTAGCCATGTAACAAAACCAAAGATCTTAGATATAACATCACTAAAATCTGAAGGAGGATATTTAGCCTTGAAAAACAATATATATCATATCATATTCCCTACTTAGACCATTCTGAAATGTAAATATCTTCATATATTTCTCTTACGATTTGCCTATGAAACCGAGTTGATCATAAAGGGAATAAAATTATCGATAGTATACAGGAAATTTTTAACCCCATTGCTCAGCAACTGAGGATAATGACCCCGATTAAATTTTCTAACAAAACAACTTTTGTTGAAGTTGTATGCGAACGAAAGCCAAAAATCTTGAGAAATGGCTAAGTTGTGGACATATCCAAGCACCTCTTCTGTCAGAGTGCCAAAGATCCATGTTTTGATTAACTGATAAGTGCAAGTCCATGCTTCAAAGTCTGGATTTGCAGTCTCGATAACAAAATTGTTGACCACCTAGAGTTGAGTAGCCTACAATGCTTCTTCTTGACCACTGACAAAACCGAGAAATTGTTGGATACGGAGGAGAAATTCAAGTTGTGTCTTCCACATAAGGTAATTGTTATTACTTAGTTTTATAGTGACAAACCTAGAGATATGGAGATTTGAAAGAGAAGGAAAAAGGGTTATTAGCCTCATCCATTAACAACGCCTGTTATAAACAAAGAAACATGACTTAAGCTTTCGTATTATTTCAACTCCCAAACACCGATTACATCTTGTTCCTTTTATATTGGAATAGAGAACTTTCAAGACCTAATATGTTTACAAAGAGATGATTACATGTGTCGAACGTCTGACGATTCAGTAATGATAAAAAGGAATCGTCAGCAGCTCTCTCCAGTTGATTCTAACGGCTTATTTATTCCTCATCTCGTACATTTTGCTTTGTCATTCCTGTAGGTGGAAGAAGATGCTTCTAAGATGGGCTTGGTAGGATGCTTTTGCTTTGGATTTTCAATAACTTTGTTAAGGGTCCTATCTTTTACTCTGTTTTGGGTTGACTTACACTTTACTATATTTCTGTAAGAGAAAATTGATCTTTACTGTGACCTTGTTCGGCCATTGTTTTTTGTGGCTCGTTTGAGCGGTAATTAAAACCAACGTCGACAGAGACAAATAACACGGAAGTGAGAACGGAAGTTGTCACTGCAACTGTTAAAAGAAATCATCACAAGGAATTAACTACCTGCTACCATTTTCAGCGACAAAAAGTACCACCCGTCACAGTGTTTCTTGTTATTAACGTTGGCATCAGCGCCCTTTATAAGCTTCTATGTTAACCAACATTTTTATTTTAAAGGTACAATAGTCACATCGGTTAGAGAAATCAGGCCTAATGACAAAAAACATATATTTAGTGAAATGACCATCAATAAAAAAACATGGTGTATAATGTGTATTAATTGCCATTATACTTGTGGGTTCACCTGTTTTTTTCACATTCTTTTTTTTAACACACGTCGTGTAGTTCGTCTGCAATAAATAGTCGGACTGCTTGTTGCATATTATAGTTTTTTTTCTTTTCAACTTTTTTTAGTTACTTCTCCTCAAAACTTTGTTTTGTGATATGTTTGACATAACCAAATAAAATCATAAATTTCAATTACTTAATTCACAATTCTATAAATTATTTCAATAATATAATAATTTCTCGTACTGTAATTAAATCACACCATTATAAAATGAATTTGTACATTCATGGTCATATTATAAGTTCATTTACCAGTAATGTATAAGCAATTTTATTTTCTCTTTCCTTAATGTTTGGTTATTAACGAGTTATGTATGAATAAATTACATTTTTTCCTTTATCTTTGGTGATTTGTGATATTTATATACATGTAGACATGTCAATTGGGTTCTCCCGCAACCAATTGTCCCAATCCGCCGCGGTTTTATTTCCATTTGAGTCGTTGCGGGTCATACCGCCGCGGGCCGCGGTCTCCGTAAGGGCTGATCAATCCCGACCCGCGTCTATTTAAACTATTAGCGGGTCGGCCCACGGGTCATCGAGATTAGAAATACAATAATTTTTCTGGTGACTTGAAATACGGTAAAAAGTCCATCGATGCCTTCAAGATATTCACATTTTATAAGTCTTCTTTAATTGAGATTGAGTTCTTGATGACATTTACGCATTATGTTATGCTACTTAGTTTTAATTGGTTTCTTCAATAAGCAAGTGCTCATACAATACGAGTCATACATTATTCACATTTTAAAAGTCTCCTTTCATTAAGATTTATGTGTTGTAAACAAGTTCCATGAATCTAGTGAAACGTTATCCGAAAGTAGAAGTGATCTAAAAGCATAAACAAATAACTAAAACATAACTAAACCCCAAAAACAAATAAAACCAAACACCAAAACAAAACAAAACAAAACAAAACAATCCCAAACGTAAATAAAAACCAAACACCAAATCAAGATAATACAACAAGTTTCTTCTTCTTCAATTTCATCATCGATAATGGATTCAAACGATGGTAGTGTCTCTTCTTTACCATCATTTTCATCTTCTGTAAATACAAATAATTGAAGATAGTTAGAAATATATTAAAGCATAAAACACAAAGTATATGTTAAAGTTAATATAGTTACCGTTCTCATAAGCTTCAAATAATTTTATCCAATTCATACAACATATCAAAGCTTGCACATTCTTTGGAAGTAGGCGGCTCCTATATTTGTTAAGCACTCGGGAATCAATACTAAAGGAGGACTTTGAAGCTACTATCGTGATAGGAATACTAAGTAGATCACAAACCATTGCTGATAAATCACCATACCTATGCGTATTATCTTTTCAGAACTGGAAAATGTCCAAGCTCTCAAAATAATCCATTTCAAGCGCAGGTTCGTCAAGATAAGCTTATAGAGGTGTCTTCCCACTTGCAACAACACCAATCTAAGAAACCCTGCCATATTTTTCTTGTAAGATTAAGAAACAATTCATGTGAAGCTTTAGAATGTATGAAGAAGTAATAATAATTTACATCATAATTCTCAAAAGTTCCTTTTGGTCCTCCACCACGAACACTTTGTTGATCAATCTCACGTGGCTCTGTTGAAGGTGAGGTGGACTTTGATTTTTGTCGTATGACTCAAACAGAGTATGAAGTTTAACATGCAAGTTTTCCACCTTTGTATCACGTGACCTCATGTCAAACTTCCCAAAACAATATTCTGCAAGTGTAAACTTCAGGCGTGGATCAAAGATTGATGCCATTGTGAAAACGTCACTAACTTCATCCCAATACTTATCAAATCTCTCTTTCATTGGTATGACCATATGTCTGACAATTTCATCTTTGCTCTCTTCATTCGATTGGAGCTAATCCTAGATCTTCCAAACCTGATAGAAGTACAAGTTCTAAGTTGGGTACTTAGAACATGACATCAAACGAGTGATCTCAGCAAAAGGCTTCAAAAAAAAATGCAAATCTTCTCTGCTCTACTCAATTTCTCATTTGTTGGTGAGAACTTATAGTTTCTCTAATCAAATTTCTGCAAGTTAATGAACGCATCACGGTACTTGATTGCTCTTTCAAGCATATGGAATGTTGAATTCTACCGCGTTTGCACATCCAAAATCAGACCAGCTTTCACCTTTAAACACGCATTATGCATGCATTTTCCAAACAATATCTCACGGGATTCTGATGCAGTTACGTACTTTATACTCTCTCTTATTTTATGCAAAGAGTCGCCAATAACCTTCAAACCGTCTTGGACAATGAGATTAAGTATGTGAGCTGCACATCTGACATGAAAAAACTCACCTCCACACAACAAATCTTTACTCAAAAGCAGCTGGGATTTCACAAAATCTTGCATTGAGTCATTACTTCTAGCATTTTCCAATGTGACAGATAACACTTTTCTTCCTACTCCCCACTCGTTCAATGACTCAAGAAGCTAAATTGCTACATTCATACCTGAATGTTGTGGTGGGAGAGCACAAAAAAATTAATATTTTGTTGTTCAACTTCTAGTTACGGTTGATATAATGCGCAGTCACACACATGTACCCTTTATGTGTGATTGTTGACCATAAATCAGATGTTAAGCTTATTCTTCTAGGAAGACTTGCCAATTCTCTCTTCAAGGTATCTATCTCGTTTTCATAAAATCTGAACACATCTCTTGCACCCGTGTTCCGGGAAATGAATTTAACATCAACATTCAAGTACTTCCAAGTATCGCTAACTCTTTCATATTCAACATAAGAGTACGGTAGGCCATGCTGAATTATTGTCTTAGCGACAAGCTGCCTAAAGACATCATGGTCATACTTGCATGCTTGTATTTTAGCATCAGTCGTGATGATCATGTTACGGAGATTCCTTGGATACTTACTGCATTTATCTCGATGCCTTTGCAAACAAGTTGTTCCATGTGAGTGGGAGCTCCATGCATACTCATTCTTGCAGTGATTGCATACAACTTTCTCCACACCATTTTCTTTTCAAACCACAACGAAATCTTTCCATACATCCGGCCATTGACGAGTCTCCTTATGTTGATTCTCGGGTTCATCGTGATCAAATTCATCTTCAACCTCAATCTGATCATCTCGATTCTTCTGCTTCTTATGTTGAGTTTTACATGTGTTTCTGCCTCCACCATTGGTATCCTTAACAGGTTGAGTACTTTTATGTGATTGTGTTTGTGAAGTAGATCCTATTCCAACATGTAGAGTAGATTGGATCATTGCTTTCTTTGAGTTTGGGGCTGTCCCTTTCCCAAAACTTGTTTCTTTGCAAGGCCGAGTGGTTCCGGTTGCTAGGATTTCAACATCTGAACCATCATCTTCATCAGCAACATTAATCATCCTTCTTTTGCGTCCTTGAGTAGGGTGCGAACCTTAAGAAATACCAATCTCATCAGCTGCATTTAAAGCTGATATGAGTTGTTGAGTCTCATAGTCGACTGATTGCGATTTTCCGTAGTCCATAGAGTCTGTATCCATCTCTGATTTGTCACTCCTCTTCAATGTTTAGGAGTTTATGTTTCTGTGTTTTTTCCTCAAGAAGTCACAATGACGTGACTTTAGGTTACGTTGTTAGTTTTTTTTAAATGTATTATTTACTAACTACTATCAAAACATTGTTGCCTTATTTTGATATTTCAAAAATTCAAAGCCCTAGACTATGAAAAAATGATTAAACCATATTACTCAATCGTTATCAAATGTTGAAAATTCAACATTATGAGCTCATTCTGATTTATATAACTTGTGATTCCTGAGTGAGGAGGACTAATGCAACGTGCAAGGAAAATCCATCTTGATGACAACTTCTCTCCATCTCTGCATATTTTGAATTTGTATGAAAGTGTGTTTTAAGCTGAAGAACAAACAGACAATGCATAAAAAGCTTTAGAAGAAACCTTTGAGGTCTAAAGGATTGTATTTCTCCGCTCATTTTGTACTGTAACTTTGTAGAGGGAGTTTTGACCAGGTTGAAGACAGTGAATGGCATGCTTCTCACTAACTTTCTCTACTACGATCCTCAAAACTGAACCAAAACTAAATTTCTCTGGTTTGACACATAAAGAAAGCCTTTTTGACATGTTGTCATGTCAAATTGCAAGACAAAAACAGTGAACTTTCAAGAGCCAATACTTTACATTTGGAAATTACGACCAGAAGATAAGAAATGAGATTTGATAAAAATTGAGCAGCAAAGAATGCACATAGCATGATGATGTGAGAATTCATTTCTCAATCGAGTTTACTCCCAAACTCAACTATATGCCTCAAGTGCAAGGCTAGTTATCATAGTAATGGGTATCAAATCCACAAGGAGCAATAACTTACGCACTTAGTTCTAAAGACGAGTCCATTAACCTAAGTCTAAAATAGATAATGGTTTGAGCAATTCAAATAACAAATCAAACAAAAAAATTGTAAAAGTAAAAGCAAGAAACAAAAACACTAAATGAGATTTGAGGTAGGAATGGAGAAATGTGGTTCATGGGCATAGGCGATCGATTAGGTAGCTTAAGGATGATTAAGATTGCAGAGGTTGACAATAAAAGCACCATTCAAGGGCAAGAAAAAAGCTCAATAAGTTCACTCTCGTGATCCTAATCCATTCGAAAAGTTATAAATCAATTCAATCTCTCGATAGTGATCGAGAGTCTATCAATCATTAATCACAAGCCAAAATGCCCACTAAACACCTTGATCATCTACTCCCATAGGCCAAGTATGTTTAGAAATCCTAAGGTCCTCTTAGGCATTTCAACAAACACCTTCCGTGTGTAAAAGCCTTGAGTTCTAGAAATTGAGTGATTAAATCAAATCTAACATTAAACACTCATAGGTCATGTGAATCTAACAAAACCCATTCTTTAGCAATCTAAATCAATACCTAAATCTACTCTAATCCACCTAGCCCCAAAACCACTTAAGATCTACTCACTAATCATAACTCTAGAGCATTTACAAACATGATCTAAGGTCATAATCATGGTGAGAAAGAGAGATGAGATAGAAAAGATAAAGACTTTATATTAAAAGATTAAGGATTCAATAAGATCAATGTTTTGATCCACAAAACTCAAAACAAAAGAAAACTTAGGGTTCTATAAGTTGCAAATATCAATATTTATACTAAAGAGAAAATGGTTCGGGTCGACCCGAGACAAACCGGGTCGAAAAGATGGGTTTTTCTTGGATTGCAGGCTGGCTGGCGGTCGAGGAGGCTGGTGCAGACCGCCAGCCAGAGAGTGCTTAACCGCCAGCTACGGTCTGGAAGGTACTGGCGGTCCAGGAGGCTAGTGCAGACCGCCAGGCAGGAGGTGCTCGATCGCCAGATGTGTCCTGGAGAAAGGCTGGCGGTCTAGGTCATGGTGCAGACCGCCAGGCAGTGAAGACTAAACTGCAAGGATGCTTCGTGATGAGGTTGGTGGTCTAGGAGGCCAGTGTGGACCGCCAGACAGAACTACTTCAACCGCCAGTCAGCTCCTTTGGTGCTTAACACTTCCGTTTTTGCTTCCTAGTCTCCGGGTTCATTCGCTTTTGTCAAGGCAACCTGAAATGGGCTTGAAACAACCTAAAAGATCCT
The DNA here is from genome assembly GCA_900406275.1 of Anastatica hierochuntica. Lineage (NCBI taxonomy): Eukaryota > Viridiplantae > Streptophyta > Magnoliopsida > Brassicales > Brassicaceae > Anastatica > Anastatica hierochuntica. The sequence continues at coordinate 3,108 of OVAN01001212.1, read as the reverse complement.
AAAACGCAAGGAAAACTCTAGTAAATGCTAGGATATATCATGCAAAATATGATAACATCAACTCCCCCGGACTAGAATCTTGCTTGTCCTCGAGCAATGAACAAGGACCTAAGCCCGAGAAAGAGGTTTGAAAGCGGGAAACTCATACCCTACGGGTTATACGAAGGATACCAAAACAAAATCCTTAGAAAGATGTAACATATAGCGAAAGTCGGCTCTAATCTTTCGTATTTCGCCATAACCTTCCCAAGCTCCAATTAACTCTAAGTTCCGAGACTAAAGCAAACTCCTACCATCAACCCATTTGACTCTTTAACATTCATTCATTTTCAATTAAGCGCAATCTCACTATGGACAATGAATTAAAACCGTTTGGCTAGGTGAGAAAAAGGATCATAGAAGTGTCGAACAAGGAGGTTTCCGAAAACTTTATGATTTTAGTGGTTCACTCATCAAAATAGTAGTGTAGACATCGTGTAAAAACAGGGGAGAGAGGAACAATTGATGTATACAAAGAATTTGTCTCCACTAACATTCCTAATCCCCATGTCCATCCTAGTTTCAACCCCAATGTCAAACTTTCTAACTCTCAACACAATCAAGTTTAATTCTCTTTTAAGTACACACTCCCTTTCTTTTATTTTTTGCACATAACACACTAAGGAATTTTGCCTCTAGCTCTTTTCTTTCTTTTTAGAAGATAACCCACAAATCTCTTTTCCTTATCCTTTGTTTTCTTTTCTTTCCTCACTTCCTTGTGGATTTTTGAACTACTTTAGATATTATTAAAGCTAACTTTGATCTTAATTTTTCTTCTATTCAACTTATAGTGCTATGTCTCTTCTTCCTTCCCCCTTATTTTTTTTTAACTTCTCTTCCTCGATTTTTCAATAACACCATCCTCTAGCTCTTTTCTACATATTCCTTCCTATTTATAATAACCTTAAAGCAAGGCTAGTTCTAAAGAGGCATTTTCTTTGTCGTTCATCTACTCACAAGATTTTTCACATGTGTACACTTTCAATAAAAAGGCCTTACTCAATAGAACTCAATGAGGGTCTAGAATGAATGGCTAAGGGCTTAAGGGAATGGTACCATCTTAAAAATGAAGATGGCCATTTGGATTAACAAAAAGGGTGGTAGAAAACGGTTTCTTTAATCCAAATGGTTACGAAAATCCACGGTTTATCATTCAAAGTCCCTAGTGAGAAAAATGATGTTAAAATTTTAAGTCCAAATTCACTAGAGCCAAACGAGTATTCAAGTTGGTTTTACTAAAGTAGGATCTTTCGAAAGGGGGAGTTCTAGTTATGGATTTTCCACTTTTTCGTTTCGGCTCAAGCTACATGCTACGTCTAACAAGGGTTTTGGTCGATTCCCTAAGCATTTAGCCACTTACTAGGCGATCTAATCATTGTTCCCCTATGCAAATGCATCCTAAATGCTCTAAGACTTGATCCTAAAGTCATGAGAAATGCGACTATATGCTTATTTTTTCGAATTTTTTCAAAATTTTTCTTTTTTTTTTTTTGTTTTTTCTATGTATAATTATTAACAATGCACTCTTAAACTACATGAGACTCAAAGAAATGAAAAACGAGACAAAACAACTAAAAACACATTAGTAACATTCTCCTCCCCCGAAATTATTCATCACCGTCTTGGTGAATGAATAAAATCCAACGAAGGAGACCAAAAATCCCAAGTGCGAAAAATAAAAGACAAAGAGGTATTTACAATGGAGAAATAGTTGTTACCTTGTTTTCAAAGGGTTGGAGAACCCGCGGATTCCTCTGTGTTGATGGATTAGGAATCATTGCTTGCGGTTGGCGACAATGATCTCCCTCTTCTCCGTTGTCTTCACGGCTCGTATGACGAGTGTCCTGATGGGTCGTAAACCACCAACGCGATTGGAGTTCCACCAAACGAATGTCTTCCTCCTTCATCGAAATCTCTTTCTTCCTCGCGGTTCTCCTCTCTCGCTCTCGATGATTCTTCTCTCGAAAGCTTGTGTGTAAGTACTTTGACTTGCTTCTTTAGGGACTTCACTTGACCTTTTACACTCTTGGCTACTTTGACAAGCTTGTGGATGGTTCTATTTTGCCATTTGCTCCATCGTTGCATAACTTTAAGCTTGTCATGCGTATACATCATTTGTTTAGAGGATGATGCGCTGTCATAAAGATCGAAGTGGTAACGGTGAGAGCCAAATACCTCTTCCTCTTCGCTTGATTCGTCGTCTTCTTCTTCATTACCCGAGTTGTCTCCTTCTTGAGCTTTATTTTACCTCTCGAAGTCCATATGGAGGATTGCTCCTCGGGGTCATAGAAGCCTTCTTGCGGATTGAAGGTAATGTTCTCACGGTTCCAGAGATTTATTGCCGCATGGTTTGGTAAGAGAAACTTGCGTTCATCGTGCATGATATAGGTGTATTGCAATCCCACCTTGCTTCCTAAAACTCGCGAGATGTTGAGGTAGGATATGTTGATGAGCAATGACGGTTCTTTAATTGGAGGAAAGTTGATCTTTGAGCCATTGTTTGCGAAGTGCTTCAAGATTAGGTGCTGATGCGTCAGTATTTTAGTGGTTTTTACTAAGTTTTTTACACGAAATTTATGGTTTTTTAGTATGTATTCGAATTTTTTGGCGCGTATTTGTGTTCTTTGTTATTTTTACAGGATTCGAGCTTGAATGTGTGAAAAGAATGCATTTTGGATGGATTTCAAGCGTCGAAGGAAGTGTTCGTGAAAAGCTGGAAAATATCCAGAAATTTGGACAAGGATCGACAGATCCTTGTCCCCGGATCGACAGATCCCTATCCAGAATACCCAGAAATTTGGACAAGGATCGACTGATCCTTGTCCCCGGATCGACAGATCCCTGTCCCGAATTGCGGACCGATTTTACGAAGAACCAGACCGAACTTATTTCGAACCGGATTGCTATCAAAAGACCTAGACTCGTTTTCCCTGTTTCATAATGTACTTTTAGAGAGTTTTAGAGAGCTTGAGAGAGATTTGTAACCTAGGGAGAAGACGTCTTTTTTTTCTTTAATCGAAAAGTCTTCGGAACCCTATTTACTCTTGTTTATGCATAATACAATCATGT